>VZTL01042415.1:71160-100418 GCA_013400535.1 Scopus umbretta | reverse complement strand
CAGTGTTATTGAAAATGAAGAGCTGAGACATCTAGAAGCCAACTCACTCGTCAAAGGCACATAGGGACTTCAAGTTATGATGCTTTTATCACTGGTCCATCCTACTTTTACAGGGGTAAATAGTGATTTCTGGGTGAGCTGGTACTTTGGGTACTCAGCTCTCCACATGCAGGCCCAGATATGATGCAACATGGAGCACGTCAACAGCTGAATCTGCTGCAGTCCATTCAAGTCTTCAGAGTAGCCCATTGATTCATTTGGTACTTGCACACCCAACTTCCCATTTTGCTTTTTGGATTAAGAACCTGGTGTTTAGATAATCCTTAATAATTTCCTGCCCAGTAGGCCAGATTCTTAAATCCCTACTCAATGACACTGATATTTGTGTTTTTGCACAGGCAAAACATCACTGATGCAAAGGAAACACGTGCCCAAACAAGTTTAAAGGAGCAGCCAACTCTGAGTATTTGTTTAGAGTAGCAATTTCTCGCAAACTATCTTCTGTGTGTACATCTGTGTATTCTGTAAGGAATAATTCTGCACCTTAGCGTCCTCAGTTTTCTTAAGTGAGTTTGCTTCACTCTTTCAGCTTAAATCCTTCAGAGTTAAGGCACAAGTGAGATCATGCTTATACGCTATGCCGTAGGGTTACTACTCTTGCATAAAAAAACCTCAACACAGTGATCTTGTAAGACAATACTTATGAAGTATCTAAATTTAAATACATCTAAACCCATTCTAAATTCTGCTAAGGGGAAAGTTGTGATTTCTTGTGTCTCCTTGACTTGATTTTTTTTCTTCTGTCTTCAGATCTTATCATAATATGAAAGTTGCGAATGAAGGCACAAGTTTAACTGTATTGTCTTTTTAGATTTTTTTTTTTTGCATAGAGACCCCACAGTATAACTCAGAAAGCAAGAACAGATTGCATAAACTCCCGATGAATGTTGTCTTAGCAAATTAAATCTGATTTGATGCTTTAAGCCAAAGAAATATTTGCATAGCTAATGAAACTGCTTAACTCAGAATAAATTTGCAATGTTTAGTCATACGGCTTAAAACTAAAGTGATGTTAGTAATGTGTTGATTATTATTAGTACTCAAGATAATCAGGCTTGCTAGATGATTAAATGTAAATACATAGTAAAAATTTGGTTCAGGTTAATAAACAATTTCAAATAGGAAAATGCCCCATGATGATAAAATGAAATCAAGGAGAGTTAATTGTACAAGTAGAAGTTAAGTGTGGGGAAAGAGGAGTTCCCTCCAGTCTGTTGAAAGTGTGTGAAAAGCTGCTGCTTTTAAACTCCCCTTTGATTTCCTAATGATTTCTTTGTGATCTGTGTCATACTTGTACCTGGGAACAGTCAGTATAGGCCACGGACCCGGCGTACCCAAGTGCCGTACAAACAGATCTCAGTGAGCTCACAGAAGTGTGGACAGGAACTAATGAGTAGAGGCATTATCAGGCAGGGAAGAGGAGACCGTTTGTGGGTCAGCGCCTGTGTGCACGGACAGCAGGGACCTTGCTTCACCAGCAGCTCAACCGTAACTGTGACTTTTTTTTTTTTTAGTTCTGCAAGCCTTGAAGCAAAGTTTTGGGATGGGATTGCAAGGAGGACCATGTAATGACTTTTGGAAATGTGTAGAAAACTCCTCTTTAAGATAGGGGCTCTACTGGAAGGAAGCATGAAAGTGTGTGCTTAAAAATGAAATGGCCGTGGTGCTAAGAGCTGGTATCACTCACCTGTAACTATGCAGAGCTTGCCGGTCAGTAACCTAAAAGAGGTAGTAGATAAATAAACTTGGTGTAGGAAACAAAGGGCCTGGAAAGCAAAGACAGATAGTTGGCATTTGGTAGGATACAGAGGTACCTAATAAAGTACCTGTTATTATCCAGTTGTCTGGAGGCTCAATCAGTCTCTAGAGTAACTGAGGACAGCTAAGGGATCATCTGCGTTATACCATTTTTGGGGGTTTTCATGGGTTTTCTCTGAAACTTGGAGTCTATGCAGCTCTGTGGTGGCATTCTGGGGTTAGCCAGCATGTCCCACTGGATGGTGCTGGAGATGGCAGGGCACAGCTACCTGTCCTAGCACAGTCCAGGGACTCCCTGGGCCATGTGTACCCTCCTGCTCTGGTGCAGCAGGCTGGCCCATGTCTGTGGGCACAGGGTAAGGGGGGCAAAGGCAGAAGGAAGAGTCTGGCCCTTAGGTTTCTGCATGTCTGAGTTTGACCTCAACCTGTAAATCTGATTGTTATTTCCAAATAAATAGGTTTCATGGCATGTAAAAAGGGTAAAATTCTGGCTGTAAATCTGGTCTTTAGCTTCTTTATAGTGCTGTTTATTGCGTAAAATCACCTATTTAACCAGGGGTTTTTTTTTGTGCTTTGAATTTTCATAGAGTGAGAGTCAGATCAGAGTTGACTAGGCAATTTCTTCACTCAGTTACACTAATGTAAATATCAATTAAATGAATGTACAAATTTGTTTTCATCCAGCTGTGAGCAGAATTTGACCTAGAGCATCATCAGTTGACTCCACATTGGCACACTCTTATGTTTTGTCTATGAATTAGGAGAAGAAGTATAAATCAAATCAACTTTTTATGCATCAAGAAGAGGCCTGGCATTGTGTTGTCTGAAGCCTTGTAAGTAGGAGTTGCTTTTCTGTGTGAATTTTCTCAGATTGTTTCTCATGATGGAGAGTCTGACAGAGCTTATACACAAGAAAGACAATGTATGGGGAAGGCAGATGTTCTGTTCAGGGTCTGATAAAGATGCTAGCTTTGGCCAGCTGACCGCTGTGGCCAACATCCTGGAATCTACAGCTCATGCTGATCAGACAGTGTAAAAGATCATGTGAACTTTCCTCATCCACTTCATTGAGAAGTCTGTAGTAAACTTTACCTATGTGGCCAAAGAAAAATCAATGGTTAGATGACCTTTTTTGCAGGCTGTACTTCAGAAGGTGAGGTGGAAACCTGCAGCAGAATGGTAACAGCAGAATGGTAACAGCAAGCACTTGGTGATACAAACATGGTAGTCATTTGCACTGCCCATATGTTTCTCTGCTGCTAAACTGCCTGCTTCATGTACCATTACACCTCCTCATTGTGTCTCCTTAATGCTTTAGTGGCTGGGTCTCATCCATCCATGACGCTTGCCTTCCTGCTGTCTGAAGATGTGTGTGGTGTGGGTGTGTTTTTCTTTTTTTCTCTCCTCCCTTCATATCAGTAGATTTTGCTTCAGATCATTTTGACCTACTTCTCTCCTTTGACTCCTTAACACGAAGTTTTGCAATGCCTGTGGGTTATAATCCTATCTCTGTTATGGCTGGTGAAGTCTCTTGATAGCCACAAGAAAAAGGCTAAATTTAACTAAACTCTGAGCAACCATTCTTGCACAATACTGCAGTGCACTACTACTCCTTCTGATATCTCGGGAGCCCTTCCCTATAGGATAGCATCCATATTTCCCCATAATTCACTGGGATCCATGGTTGCCAGTAGGTAAACAGCATAAACATGTGTTTTCTAGGCTCAATAATAATGTTATGCAGCTCTGTCATCTCTGTAACGTAGCAGGCGCTCCAGTCCCTTCTGTATCATATAGATACACTTCTTGTTCCATATATCATCCTTTAGAGGTGACAGCGCTATCTTCCCAGATAATGTGAATGCATTCATGGGATGTTTCAGGATCTGTTGTTTCTGTTTGCTGTGGTTTTTTTTATGTAAGTGAAGAGTGACTTGTAGCTGAATAAGGAGAAGGAGGATACATCCTGGTGTGAAGGCAGATGACCCAGATTGCTTGGGCATGTTGTGTGGCTCTGCCAGATGCTTTGGTGTCGTCATTTTTGTCATCTGAATTCTTCCTGTTTGTCAAATGAGGCTAATACTCCTTCCTACTGTCCATTTCAGGATTTTAATGTTATGCTTTTTTAAAGTACCTACCACAATGCTGCCCTTACCTCTGCTGGGATATTCTAGATGCTGCTGTAATAAAATAATATGGCTTTCATACATCATGTTGCAAGTCCCACCAGCTTTTTTATGTCCAGGGGCTTTGCTGAGGGATATGGGGAGGGCTGGGGGGGGAAGGGGCTCCAGGCAGGCACCTATGAGCCCTGGAGGGGTACCACATGGGATAACCCTGCTCCATGGAACGATATCATATTCATAATATCATCCAAATGCAATCATGATATATAATCCACATGCACACACATGTATTTAGCTCCCAAGGGATATTAAAATTTTACTTGTTTCAGTAAAAATCAAGAGGAACCATAATGAAATTTGTCTAATTCAGGGTAGAATCAAGCCCACTGTCAGGTTCAAAATATTGTCATATTCTGGATAAGTCTATATAGTGATAATGTTATTGCAAAGAACCCCATCCATTGCCTCCATTACTGCCTAAAAGATCTAACCTGATATTGTGTTTAATGCAAGAGAACAACGTTTATAACATGAGTTTCCTGTTTATAATGTAATAGCATTCTTGGTCAGCATCTCTTGATGTTTTACAGCAAAATTGTAAGTCCATTTAAATGATTTATTACACCACAGCCTGGATAGTAAGCACAGGTAAACAGGTTCTCTGGGAAGATTTAAACTGGGAGGACAGGCACTATAAAGTCTAACAGAAATTCATTGCGCTTCACAGATGGAACAGATTTAAAAAAAGTCCGTAACAACAGACAGCAGAGAAAGAAAATCCTAAATTATCAAGATGCAATGAAATCCTGTTGCAGGGTGCCATGAAAAAAAATTAATTGATTCTTTAAAAGAATAGATGAAAACTGGGTTTGGTGACCAGCTATTTTAAAAAACTTCCCAGGCTACATGTCCCCAGCAGGCCATCTTAGGAAGCCGGTGTGGTTATGTTTAGGTGGACAGTGAATGGGGGCTGACTGTAATGATGATTTTTGTTGCCAAAGCCTGATGCAGATTTACAGATTGAGAAGCATGTGTTCTGATAGTCCCAAGCAGTTAAAAATCACGTGAAGCTTTTTTTGCAAATCACCCCACCGTGAAAAGGAGTAAATGTCAGGATTTTTAACTTTGTTTCTTATTCTTTAGCTTTTAGGGTTTCCTTTGTCCCTGCTCTCCCAGCTCTGCTGTGTGACCATGAGGACTAGAGGCTTATTTTGTAAACGGTGAGGTGAAAAACACATCAGCTGTTGAAAGATTTGCCATTTAGTCAATCAAGATGACACAAAATTGAAAAAGAACAACAACAGAAGTCGCTAGCAATAAGCATGGACTAGGAAATTTAGAGCAAGTGGTAGTTTTCAGAGCTCTGATATGCCAACAAAGTGCAGAAAAGCAGGCAGAGCCAGCAGAGAGGCTCAGAGCTGGAGGGAAGGAGCATCTGTGAAATGGCTGTCAAACCCACAAATTTTCAAAAGAAATTTTTGGAAGTCTGGAGAGAGTTACCTTCAGTAAAGCTTTGCCAGTTAATGCTGGCTCAAGATCTTAGTTGTACTCCTTAATTAGGCGTCCCTTTGCTTAATGAGGAGCTCTTCTTACAGGCTGGCTAAAATGAAGCAGTGAACTTGCTCTTGGTGGAAGTTTATTGTGGTAGTCAGGAGTAACTCACCAGAGTCAATGAAGTTGGTGTCTAAAATCAATGCCATATCTGACTCAGAGCTGCTGGCTTCATCCTCCGGTTTTGCTGCAAGGCGGATTTTGAGGGATAGGGAAATGGAACAACATGCTTAACATAATAAGGTTAAAAAACATAAAAATCGTTTTGCCTTTAATCCTGAAGAATTTGTGTGTTTACTATTTTGCCTACTGAAGACACCTCAATAGTGCTGTTCTTGCAGGGAATTGCAATAGGCTGCCTAGATGTATTATGTTTAAAGGAGAAACGTTGCTTCACAGGCAGCATTTAACAGTTACCTTCCAGCTCTGATCTGGGAGTATAGGAACTGGATTGCCACCTGCTATCAGTTTTTCTCTCATCCTTTATACAAGCCCGCATCGAGTCCTTCCTTTGTAAAGGCTGGTCTCTAACTTAGTAACCACTTACACAGGGAGGAAATGAGAGGCTGAAATCTTTTATTGCTTTGTGACCCCATCACTTGCCTAAAAAGGAAGAAAAATTATTTAGTGCCTCTCTTCCATCCTTCTTCTTGCAATACCCAGACAATAGATGTGCATGTTTTGTTGAATTCTGGACAGATTTTACCCACTGTGAGAATGTATATAATGCTCAAAGAGATCATGTAAACAACTATACTGACAGCTGTGTTAAATGGTGCCTGAATTCTGACTGTCAGCAGGTTGGGTATTGACTTTGTGTAAACAAACAGAAGGCGCTTTCCCAAACCTGCCTCTCAGTTGCCTATAGAGCACAGTTCCCTCTGCAGCAGGGGTTATTATGTGGACATCCATTGCATGTGCCGCTTAGGAATTCAGATTAGATATTCCTATTGCATTTTGTTTTCCTTATTTTTATGAAGGTATATAACTGATTCTGTGTTAGGATTGAGTTGTTTTACTTGGATGCCATGAGCGGAGCTTGCCCTCTTCCATCTGTGCACCAGAACAGATCAGAGGTGGCCTTTACGTTAGCTGGTAGCATACCAACATACCTGCACTCAGAAAACAAGCAAAACATAGCATGGCAACAACGTGGAAACAGAAATGTTAGTAGCTGTAACTTCGCTGCCTGGTTTGCTTTTGCTATTTGGTGCATCTGCAGCTTTCTTGCAAGTCAAATGCATTATCATCAAAATGGGGACAGACAGAGGTCTCCTTTAAAACTTGACTCCTTATACCCAAGTCAGAAAAGACCTCCTAAGAAGTGTAGTTGTAGTTCACAGTAAAGTTGTTTTATGTTGTTGTAAAGAGATCTTTGACGTGACTGACGGTTTCTGTGTTTGTACGATATGTGCAGAAAAAGGCCTTGAGCACAGAAGAGGTAGCAATAAATAATAATAATTAAAAAATGCAATCTATAGAAAGTTTTTAATGTTCAATTAAAATCAATTGGATTTTCATTCTGGATGTTTATTATTCATAATGAAATAGGTAGATTTATGCCCTCACTAAAGATCCATATACCAGTCATGAACCCCCCGCTAATACCCACTACCTGAAAACCATGACATGTCAAAACAGTGCATCATTTTGAAGTCTTCAGTAGGCATGTGCATTTGCTTGGCTGTGCTTGCTTCTAAGGGAATGTGCTTCAGGGACAGATGAGAAAGCTCTGGCTTTACTGCTGCAAATTCCCTTAGCGGATTTGCAAAGGGCACAAAAATTAACTGGAAAAGCAGGCTGAGACACTATTTCTCTCCCTACTGAATGGGGGAACTGTAAAATTTCATGCTTGTGTTTGTATGCTTTGTAGACACGGAGGTTTTATTTGCTAAAATTTAAGAAAGATAAGACAGTAGTTGAGAGCCGATGTGGTTGGATCTTGTTTCTATAAAGTTGTTGTTTTTTCTTAATACAGTAAAAGTTATGTTGTCATCCCACGGTCATTCGTTTTGGGTAGTCCAGATCTTTGGCATTGTGGATGTTAGACGGTTTTCAGCGAGGGAAGGTGGCTAATGACTGCAGTGACCGGTCAGATAGGACTGTAACTTGTCGATTAAAAACATTGCGCGCCTGCCGGGCGAGCAGGGTGCTTGCCTGTGCTGGCTTCACAGTGCCCCCAGCTCCTGCCCAAGGACTGCAGCCTGTACCCCTCCTCCCCCTCCACTCGGTAGGACGAAGGATGGCAGGGCTGTTTTCTTGCTGGATGGTGGTTTTGGTAAAGACATGGAGAGCACCTGTTTCCAAGCTGCTTTCTGCCTTACCTTCACCATTTCCTTCCCGTTCACCACCTTTTTCTTCCAGGGTAGCATACATTGAGCTGTGCTTTGCGAAAATGGTCTCACATGTATAGGGCTTACATATTTGTGTCCTTTTTGGGCAGCTGAAGCATGCAGGGTGAGGTTTACTTACCGCCTGCCGTACAGAAAACGTGTGGAATTCGCTGCTGCAGGAATTGCCTGAGGTCAGATTTATGAAAAAGAATAAATCCTGAATATTCGATGCCTGTAATGTGATGTTCATTTCTACATGCTGGAATTAGACTGGGAGAGTAACAGTTCATATTTCAACCTGTAAAGTAATGTGCTTTGGCAGCAAAGCTAGGTGAGCGGAATACATGGTTGAGGTATTACATCAGGTTTATGCTTATTTCATGCCAGTGTCCCTTTGAGGATATCCAGAGCACGGTTCTTGCTCAATAACAAAGAGAGTAGCAAGAGAACCTGGTCCTTTACAACTGGTATTCACTTTGCTTTTAAGCATTTTACTATTTCTACTGCTAAGGGCAGGATAGTGGATGAAAGAGTTCAGCAAACCCTATTTCTCATTGATGTCTTTTCTAAGTAATCATAGCATTTCAGTTTGATTTACTGTATTTTTTTTTCTGAAAAGATTATAAACTAGAGAGCATATTGACTGGAAGAAAATAGCTGCTAATCTTCTGCAACTAATATTTAATCAGTGATGGAAAGAAAGAAAGTAACTAAAAAGCTTCATCTAGCTAATTAAATAAAGCTGGTTATTCTGCTGGAAACAGTTAATGAACCTTAGGTAATATAATTATTTTCAGAATATTAAAGCAGGAAAAAAGTGATTACTTATTTAAGACTAAATAATTACAATGTATTCTTCACTATAAAAGGTTATAGATGCCAAAGACTAAATAACCACTATGCTTCTGATTCTCCATAAAAGGATATTTTGCATGAGTTATTACACTTGATATCTAGCTTGTACTGAATTTTCTTCTTTAAGATAATCTCCAATGATCTCTAAGGGAATTTGCCTCCCTCAGTGCCTCTTATTATTCTCATTTTTAGGGACTTGCAGTATTTGATTGCCCTTAAAATCAGCCGTGATTGTATTAACTGTGCAGAAAGGATGAAGCGCAATGATTCTGATCACGCAGTAACAACTTTGAGCTAAACCCGGTGGTCTGCTCCCTTGCTGAAATGCTCCTAGGGCAAAGGAGTTCGGCCTCATGGGCAAAAATCCTTCCTCTTGGCTGGAGTTTAGCTTGTCTCTGAAATGTTTCTCATCTCTTCTATTTCAAGATTATGGATAAAGGGGGAATTTCTCTAAGAATGGCAGGTTGTAGCCTAATTACCCCTGCAAGTGCTGGGAGCTTCCATTCTGGGAGCAGAGTTGGCTTGATATTGGGCATTTTGGAAAATCCTACTCGGCTCTGTCCTAATAATCACTGTCGTTTTTTTTCCTCTTAGCATCTGAAATCTAGCACGTGAGGTGGTTAAAAAAACCAAAACACCAAAAACCCCAAGATGGGAGAGAAGCTCATGCAGAACTGCTACCCCAGCCAGCTCCAGATAAATGACTTTTATTTACGAGGCACATCCCAGAGGAAGGGGCAGCACAGAACAGCCTGTCCTAGGAGGCATCCCTGAAGGAAAGCGTTAGTGTGCCTGCCTTTGCTCCCCTGCTAACGCTGGCGTTGTTGCACCCGTTGTCCTTCTCGCCAATTTAAAAGCCACCCCTGCTCCCTGCCTGCAGGTATTGCTCAGTCCCTGCACCACCCTAGTGATGTGTTTTGCTGTCTTGTAAAGGCTCTTTGGTGAGGTGAGAAGGCTCCCTGCTCCTCCAGCTCCCCACTGTTCATCTCTGCAGGGGTCAGGCTCAGTTTGGGGGGGCAGGATGAACCCAAAAAGCTGTGTCTGTTTGGAGGGAAAGGAATGGGATTTCCACCTGCCTCCCTAAGCCTGACTCAGCTCCCTTTCCCATCCAAGGTCATCAGATGAGAACTGCAAAGAGCAAAACACATCCCCTTGTTTTCACTCTTTTCACTTATCTGAGTTATATTCAGCACCTCATACCACACATGCTCTCGCCGAATAATCTTTTAACTTTGCCAAAAGCAACCATCCTAAATGTGGATCCGCTTCATATGATCATTGAAATAAACACCTCAGCCATTTAAAATTATATCTTACACTTGAGAGAGACATGCTGAGGACACAGAGAAACAATAGATTTAATTAGGCTTTTAAAATGTGACACATCTATTATATGTTCCATTACTGCTTTAAAAAAGTCTCTGTTTCTGTATAATAAATCTTGCTATAGTACTACCATTTAATTAAATGGGTGTCAGCACTGGGAACAATTAAAATAAGTTTATGCACTTTCAGGGAAACCCTATAGCAAGATGTGCAAAATAGCATACAATAAAAAGAAAAACTAAACCCTTAGTGGGTTTGAGCTGCTGCATATAAGAAATTTGATAAAAAGCATTTCAAGAAAGTAGGCAATTTTACAGTAGAGCAAGTAGTCTGTTCTGCCTCAAAGGTACTAACCCATGTCCCCTGGACTTTTGCCACCAGATGGATGTATGCATTAATACTAGTAAGTGCAATTCATCCCTGAGAAAAAAAAAGCCTTCTTTAAAGCCCCAAATAGGAGTGAATCTCACCTAGCAGAAAGAATGCATAAGTAGGGGAAAAATCTCTCTCTCTTCTGACTAGACCCTGAGCAGTCTCAATCAAGAAACTCTCTGCTTGCAGAATTTAGTGTCTGATATCTGAAGTCCAATTTGATTTTAGGATGTAGTTTGTATGGTAACATATGTAAGCAACAGTGGCGCTTTCTTAACTAGAACACGATATATACATTTTATTGCATATTAAAACCCATTTCGACACTGAATTCAACACAGTTTTTACTGTGTTTCTCCCGTTCTGCCTCAGTATAAATAAGCAGCCTTGAAACGAACATCAAAACTAAATGGCATTGAATATAATGAAACAACATTGAGTCTAATGAAGCAGAATTGCTATGTAAACAGGGATGCTTTTATCTCATTGGAATTTTTATGTCCTTGCATGTCTCTCAGCTACATTTTTGTAACCTGATTCTTAGAAAATGTCTGATATCTCTTTATGATTGTTAACAGAGACCAAGACAGCTCTGTAACCTGTGCTTAACAGAGTGGTGTGAAAGTAATATTGAGTTTGCTGTTTTAGAAGCAAAACGTTCATCATCCTCACCTTATTACAGGGGGCTGGCTGTAAAACTTGCTAACCTCGAAATGCCGATAGGTCTTCTAAGAACAGGTTGCACACAGCCAAGGGTCAGGTGAAAGTGTTGCTTGAAAGCTCCCTCCCTGTGAGCATGCAAGCCCTTTCATTATGTCTTTTAATGTCTTTGTCCAGATACTGGCAGCAATAACACAAGCAATAACCACAAACCTCATAAAACATTCTTTGGGCTGACAACCATGCCAAAAGAAGAGTTTTCACTTTCCTGAGAAAGTTCAGGGTTCTTCCAGCACAAAGAAAAATAACTAGTAAAGACCTACCTCAAATATACTTTTTATTATCACCTTCTTTTGACTTTATACTCACAAGTCAAACACTTGAGTATATTTGGCTTGCGCCTGAACATCATCTTCTGCTTCCTCACTGATACATGCTTTTTGTCCTTTTGGACAACAGCTCAAAATTTAGCCTTTCAAGTCAATTTGCTGCAGCTCCTTGTATAGGAATGTGGTGGAACGGAAGAACGGAAGCACGTGAATAAATGCTGCTATTCAGCAGTGTTGAATGTGGAGGTATTTCTGATAGTACACTGATAGGCCCTTTAGACTTCTCCACAGCCCACTTGAACTTAAACACAGGTGATGGCAAGGTGAATTAATGTTTTATTTCTTGCCTGAAATGCAAGGAAACCACTGCAATATCTATTACCTTAAACTGTCTGGTTCTCCTAATAGCTTTTTCATTTAAAATACCATGAGCGCTGCCAAATCTTGCCGTTGTGGTGCTGTTCTTAAACCTCTTGCTCCTGGAAGTATTCTTTTTTTTTTACCTGAGAATTTCTGTTTCACTAAAAATTCTTTGTAGGCCCCCTGACCCATTGCTTCTCTCTGTGTGCTGCCTTTTAATGACAACAGTGCACGGAAGAGCTGTGGTGTGAGATCTCCTATATCTATATGTTTATTAAGGCTGAGAACTTGGACCTGGGTCTTAAAATGCATTCCTCAGCAGCCGCAGATCTGCATAAGAAATATACATTGACTAGCTGGGTTTTCTGTTCCTCTCCCATGGGTTGTTAAGTCTGTAATCAGAAATTTAAAGGAATGGCTAGCTGGCCCAACTTCCAAATATTGAAAAACCTCAAAGTAATGTAGCACGTAACTGAAATCACATAAAGTTTGGGTATGAGGAATGAAGCTTCTGACACCACATTTCATTATGAAGACGGTAACAAGAATGGAAAATGTCACAAGAGTAATTCACTTATGTTTGGTCTTTTGTACTATAATTATCTAGTCCTTCTCGCTTTGGGCTCCCCTTTTCCTACATAACTTTTGGGACAAGGTGGGTTTGGCTTTTAATGGCCTAATAAATACAAGTAATAGCTTGTGATTTGTTTAATATTTTGAACTGAAAGGTCAAGGGTAGGAAGATTAAAAAGTCACTGGGGGAAATGCTCTCACTAAAAGCCATCTCTTGCTGGAAGTAACAGTTTCTTAAGTAAGCATAAAATCAGTTTAAGAAGGCTCTGAGCCCAAATTAAAGCAGAAAGGAGAATAATGTTAGTGCATAGATACCACCAGCTATAGAAGGGTAAGTGAAATGAAAAACCAGGCAGGGAAATCATACCCAGGATTTCCCATAGGGTCTCTGCAGCATTGATTATGATTTTTTTCCTCTTTTTTTTTTTTTTTTTTGAACACATATGGAAAATCTGTTTGAAAGTCAGTGGGACTGAAGTAATGATTGAAGTGCTCTCGAGCCTACTCTTTCCAGTTTGGCTTTTGCTAATTAAATTGGAGCTTTTCATGACCTTTCCAGGTAAATGATTGCCTATGCAGTAAGTAAATGGCACCCCTCTTTGGTGTATGGACCCCGAGACAGGGAATTTGGCTCAGATAACCCCATTCTGAGCAAGTACCCCACTACAGCAAAGTGTGTCAAGCTTACTGCAAAGTTAGCCCTCTGTGAAGGCAACATAGTAGTGTGTTTAAAGGTATATAGACGTGTGTGATGATTTGTGTGTGTGGTGAAGGTCTGTCAGAAAGCGCTGCTGCCTTCTCATCTGTGTGCCAGAAATCTTCTTCCTACTGCATGTGTTACAGCATACCAAAATGGGCTGAAGTTGGCATGGCCAACCAAAAAGATACGCGGCTGAGATCGTCCATCCCAACTTTTAAAAAGAATGTGTTATGAGATTTGCTTCTTCTCCCCTCCTTTCATGCATGGGGATGTTTGTGCATGTGCTGTATTTTCTCAGTCTGCACTCTGACCCTTGAACACTTCTCTCCCCCTCCTCAATGCCTGTGCCATGAGCAAGGAAATTACAGTATCACCAGCTCATGTCTGGCTGGAGCTCTGTTTGCAAAGCCCCAAATGAGACTGAATCATGGAGTACTTTATAAAAAGCTGCCTGCTGCCAAACAACAGTCTCAAATTCCTGCATCTGCTCACATCCCACCTTCTCTCCTCTCCCAGGTCTGAGGTCCCCCTCCCCTCCACTCCCCTCCCCATGGGAGGGAGATGGAGGAGAATTTCAAGGGCTCTTTGTCAAAACCTTTTACCCTGATCTGAAGGTGCTCAGTTATGGAGGGCTCTGCCTTGCCCCTCTTCTCTCCTTGGCAATGCTGCAGTGTTGGTGAGGGAGAAATCATTCAAGGCTGCTTGCGAGAGTGGCTAAAATCATGTTATTTGTGCACTGTGAGAACTGGAGACCTGAGAGAGATGGGTCCTTTCCTTCTCTCAGGGACAGTCTGGAGAGTTTGCACGTTTCCCTGGGGTCCTGGACAAGTGCCCCGTTTGCTTTCCTCTGAAACAGGCTCTTTCCATCACAGAAAATGGGATTGTGCCTGCAGCGATTTTGAAATATGCTGTTTATTTTTGCGTATTTGTTCTGAATGACAACATGGGAGCCATTCCTCTAAAATGTCTTCTCTTTTTTTAAAGCAAACAGGACGAGTAGACCTATGATGCAGGGTTCTAGCTGTGTATTTCGTAAGCAGAAGGAAGGCTTTTTATCATTTTGGTGAAAGGATGCGAGTGTGAGGAGTACAGTAGGGAACAAAATTAACAGTTTATTGTGCATTTGAGGATATCTGCATTTTTACAAGATAAACCTCTTGTAGCTCTGGTGAACCTGGAAGCACAACCCGGCTGTACAGGGCTGACAGCTCAGGAAAAGAGCTGTCTTCACCACTGCTGAAAGTCAGGTGGAGACACTGTGCCCCATCAGCTGGTCCTATGGACAGCTGAAGGGCACTGATAGCTAGGTGTGACTGGTACTGGAGGTGTGATTGGCATCAAGTGTGGTATTTTCTCTCACTGTTAAAGGTGGAAATGTGTTGTACCTGTAATTATCGTCGTCTGACTTTAAAATGTTACCGCAACAGTGCTAGGTCGTTCTGACCTTCTGCGGTAGAAAAAGAAAATGCTATTTAGTACTTCTTTTATAGTTTCTTAACAACATCTTTTTTTTCCCTGGGATGTTCTGAGCAGTTAAACCAGCCCTCCCACTGAGCAGGATCATGCTCTTCTTATTTAGTTGCAGAAAACATTTACCATATACTATGGCAAATCACACAATCAATCTTCATGCTAATCATTCTCTGCTGGAAGCTATTTACTACAAAAACTTCTGAAGTTTTCTTACTAGCTGGAGAGCAGAGAGTCACAGCCAAAAGAGTGATTCACTTATGTTTTAAAAAAATAAAACCAAAATTGAATACTTTGAAAAAGGTTGGAGAATTTCAGATTATATGGGTAGAGGCTGAACAAAGAGACGCTCAGAAATTGTCTTCTTCAGTGGGGCTTCTCCTTTAATCCCCCCGGATCTAATTCTACATGAAGTCACTCGCCTCAGACTTTATTTACTCCTGTGCTGCCATTTAAATTATGGACCTCTGATGATTTACATCCATCAAGTGTCTGTCACAGCGGTTTCATTAGCATTAGCTCTGATTTGCAACAGCACCCATGGCTGTGTCTAGGGTATGCAGCTCCCTTTGTTCCGAGAGCAGAATCTCCAAAGAAGGTTTCAATACCATGCTGCCCATATGCACTGCGGTAAATTTTGCCCCTCTTGCATTGCACAGCTACAGAGCTACCAGCTGGTTACATGATTTACAAATTATAAAGTTCTGCTGAGTCCCAGAAACCTGCTATTTCAGGTTGTGTTTTGTATGAAATACACTATTTTATTTTTTTTCTATATTGCTAAATTCAGCTCTAACAAGCAAATGCTTAGATTCCTGCTTCCGATTGCAGCACATACACTTCTAGAATATTCCACCTCCTGATGAAAAAGGAGAGCTTTGATTTAGCTACAAAATGTCTGGTGTCTGTCTCTGATGTTCCACTACTTCCCCGGAACATTGCAGTCTGCACATGGGGAAAAAAGATAAACCCAAAAATCTTTGCTGGGATCCAGCATGGTTAAATGTGCTACAGATCTGCAGAGCCAATTAATACCAAAAAGAAAAATCGCCACCACCTGCAACTTACCCATGAGCCTACACCCTACGGCGTGACAGCAAAGGGACTGATGCAGTGGCATACATCAGTGCCTAACTTGCAGAAAACCTGCTGTGTATGCAAAAGGTCTCCGGATCCAAGTGAGACTTTGTGCCTCTTTTGCAGCACTGAGGAGGAACACCTCTGCATGTGTGAGAGCCTTGGACCTCTCATTGTGCTCTGCGTCCATTCTGACTATGCTTACACGGCAGTCATAGAAAGCATACAGAGACTCATGCCAGTCTGGCTTTAAGGGAGTTTGAAGAAAGTAGCAGTGATTAAAAAAAGGAAAAAAAAAGAATTAAAAAAAAAAAAGAAAGAAATAGAAGGCATGTGAAGCTATTGGGTGTCTGGAGTTTGTGGTAGGTCTCTTCAGAAAGGAAATGGGCAGATACAACACAGCTGAACAGGGATCGAGTTGTTCTGGAAAGGAAACACAGAAATTTTCTTGTAAATATATATCTGGTATAGAGCTGCAGCATGCCTTACCCTCTGCTGCACTGTATATTTGATTTGCTTTCCAAAATCAAACAGCTTAAGGTTTGAGTCACCCTCCATTAAGTTGAACAAAATGAAAATGCCAACACTTTTGGAACATGTTGGCATGGGCCCTAAATTGGAAAACAAACATAGCATCGAGCTGCCCTTCTCAATGCAAATGGAGAGAAAGAAACTATTTAGTAAAGTGGGAAAATGGGAGGACTGGGTCTTTTGCATCACGCTCTGTGTTGGGGAAAAGCACCGGACAACAGAAAACTTCAGTCCCTGTTGAGTGAGA
Organism: Scopus umbretta; assembly: GCA_013400535.1. Lineage (NCBI taxonomy): Eukaryota > Metazoa > Chordata > Aves > Pelecaniformes > Scopidae > Scopus > Scopus umbretta. The sequence continues at coordinate 84,090 of VZTL01042415.1, read as the reverse complement.
TCTGCTTCTCGACTCGTTTCTGGTGTTACCATTATCACTTGTTTCTTATTTATCTTGTTCGGTACTCAAAAGCTGATTCACAGGAGGAGGTCTGATAACTTAAAGCAGAATTATCCGGGACATCAGCAAGTGCAATGCAGCTCCCAATGAGGGGGCGCAGGTTTCAGCCTCTCTTCCCGTCTGAGTGCAGCCTGTCTGGTGGGAGACGGAAGAAAGGTGGGAGAGGGTTTGTTGTAAAGTATTACAGAGTGCAGCCAGGAGTGGGGGACTGTTGTGGCAGGTGCTATGCCTGCAGTCTCACTGTTACCCATTATTGGATTCCCTCCTCCTCACCCCCTCTGCAGATTGCTGCAGGAGAACACGCGGGCAGTAGGAGGTCTGGCCATCAAAAGGCATCTGGGAGGCTAAGGCTACAGGAAAATTATATTAAATTGTGAACCTGAAGGCATCTGATCAAAAAAGCACCAGAGGCTATGTGTGAGCCCAGAGATACGTGGCGAAAGAGCGGGGTGTCAGCAAGAGCATGCAGTGCTGGGGTTTGCAAATGGGGTGAGGTACCCCACATAATCCTTAGTGCAAAACAAGCTTGATACTGTTTCAGCAGGGTTGTGATTTCCAGCTTAATGGATTTAAGACCCATGGTGATTGACTCTGAAAGTAGCTATCAATTCTCTCCTGTGCAAAAAAACAGGGCAGGCAGTGCCTGTGTTGCAATGTGGTCACACTCAGTGCACCTTCCTGAACGCACCCCACCATGACCAGAGCATCTTATAGGTACGACATGACCACTTTTGCTTTGAATGGTGGTACAAGGCAGGAGCTTCTTTAACTCTCAAGGGGATGCTAATTGGATGAATCAGCCCACGCTGGGTTCAGACAGGCCCCTTCTCTGGTGAGGTGGGCAAGCAGCTTATAGGCTATCTCTTTCTTGTGGCCACAACAAGTGGATCTGCTATGACTAAGGTTGTCAGGAGAAGCAAAATATGAGAGCAAACGGGCCTTATTTGCTCAGTATTGCAACCAATAGGAAGGTTACTGTCTTCTGACACAAGCCACCCAGGATGCCACACCAGCCCCTCTTGACTGCACTGCTGTAAGAGCAAGGTCCCTTTGTATTTCCAGGCAGGTGGAGGGTGGCCTGCAGGCAGGTGTTGTGGGGGCTGTCACTGCATGGTGTTTCCCAAAACTTACAGCACACTGGCTGTGGAGGCTCCTTTGAATGTCTTCTCTCACTTGTGATACTCATCACCAAAGAGGATGGTGGCGTAGGGATGTGCCCCATCGGTGCACATGTTATGTGGTCCCCACAATGACACGTTACCCCCCACATGGTGACAAAGGCATAGAGGTAAATACGCAGATTGTCCATTTAAATTGAAGACTGGATACTGTCTTTATTTCTGCACCATAGAGAGGAACGGTGATGGGAAGTCACTGCAGCCTGATGGAGTCATGGACACAAGAATAGATCTCCACTCTGATTAATGATTTCTATCACTAAAAAAAGGGCATTTTAATGTTTTACATACCTGTTTCATAATGATCAGAGTTTTCAGGTTGTACAATAGGGCTGATTAATGTGCACCTCAGCTGTGCCAGAGGCTCACGTTTATTACACACATCACGCACCCATTAATCGGCAGTGCAACACGGTCTGTCATGCTGTATTGCTTAATTACATTGCCTCCCCCCCCCGGGCTTACGTTACGGTGCAAAGCCATAAATACTCCAAGAGCCCCATTTCCACTGAAATCAATAGGAGTTTTGCCATTGTACTGGGATGAGAGCAGGACTTTGCTGAAAAAGTCAAATAAAGCAGATGCAGCTAATGGGGACTTTCAAGTGGGAAGAGGGGCAGCAAAGGACACATGAATTATGAAAGATCGAACTCAAAGGGGATCTGAAAAGATTACAGAATAAACTGGAAAATGTTAAAGGAGGCATAAGAGTAGCAAAGACAGAAGGTAAAATGAAAATTGGACAAGAAGTAAAAATAAATGAGAGACTTCAAGTGGATAAAGAATAAGAAGTGAATGAGGCAACGGGGATTCTGCAAAATGGAAAGGGTAATTTTGTAACAGAAGCAGCAGACATCGTTGAATAAATAAATGAATTATGTGTCTGTTTTCACAGAGGACAGTGGCAGAAATTCAATATACCGAAACAAGAATGTTCCTGGGGTAGGGTGAAGGACATACATGTGGAGCACAGGGAAGACAACATGAGTAAGCCCACCACCAAGGCATAAGTGCTGGGCACTGTGGCTCCCATTCTGGTTATCCTGGGGATTTGCTCTGTGACATGTAACTGGTCTGCTTATCTCTCTGTGCTTTAGCCAGGGTGGTGGTGGTCTCCTGGGACAAGGTTTGTCCTTTTTGTCCAGTGGTTTGGAGGGAGGAAGGACCTTCCTGACGACCTGTTCTGCTTCTGCAGGACTGCAGTTGCTGTTCACCACCAAGAAGCTGCCAGATAACTGTCATTCCTGCAGTGCAAGAATAACTGAAAGGGCAGGAATTTTAGAAAAAAAAAAAAATTTGGCAGCCATACCTTTTGCTTTTATCCTGGAGAATGATTTGCCACAATAGATATTTGACACTGTTTGACTCAGTCCAGCCGTAGACGTCTATCAGCTGTCCATCACAGAAATCTCTTTGATTGTATAATAGCAAAAGAAAGGTCTGCTGGGAATTGCTTTAATGGGTTAAATTAGCACTTGGTCAGTTTATAAACACAGTGGCTGGCAGGACTCGGAAATAGATTGGTCATTTGGCTTTCTCCTGTGATGAATACACATTAAGTGCAGCAGAATGAAGAAGGATGCATCAGACCTGCATGGGTAAAACAATTTAATTCAAATAGGCTGTAATCCTAAACTTCAAGGTGTGCTATTCTGTATCAGTCAAGGACTGCTAAATGTGGTCCTTCTTTTTGCCACCTACTTAGAATCAGGAAGAAATGTGAAAACATGAGGCATCTTTAAAGAGTTTAGCTAGGAACAATATGATGTAATAGCTGCAGAATTCAAATATTCATATCTAGATTAAAGAATTAAAATATCCCTAAAGCTTATAGGTTAATATAGCAAGTTCCAAAAATTAATTTGACAAGCATACAAGCTGAGTATCTCTGATTCCATATAAATCAAAGGTAAATAACTAGACAGGCAATCCTGGAAGTGTTTCAAGAGAATAAATGAACATTTATTGGGAGGGAATGAAAAGAAGACAAAAAAGCAAAAAAAAAAAGAAAGAGAAAAGGAAGAATCCAAGCCTGTAGGTTCCTGCTTGTAGCTGGAGGGAGAACACAGTGCACGGATCTTAATGGAGGATAAGCTCAGGAATTGTTCAGCTTTAAAGCCTTGTTGCCAGAATATTTTAGAACCACATTACCCTCTCTTTTTCACGTGTGTTAAAATAATGTAAGAAGTTTGGCTTACAAGCCAACCCCACCTCACAACGGCTGAGTAGGGAGCAGTTCTGGCTCAAGCCGGGAAAGCAAGGCCGAGTTGCAATGCACCCAAGATGCTGCGGCTCCCAATAGACGGGGTGGGAGTGAGCCCTCCAGGGGGGCTTGGCTGGCTGTGGGGATGGGGACACTCCTGGACAGAGACATCAGCTCTGGAGGTCGCAAAGCACTCGATGCAAGATAAAAGGATGAATGGAGCCAGTATCACCACATCACTGCAGGCTCGTTTTGAGTACATAAATACAAGCCCAGTTTGATCACTTTTTACTGCCATCTTAAAAGCTTCATGCTTTCCTAAGGGAGGCAATGCTAAATGCCAGTGCTGATTTTAGCCTAATTTTTGTATTTTAATCTTGTGTAGTTACTAGCGGCACTGTTTGTAATCCAACTTTGGGTAGAAATGAACCTGAGAAAAAAAGCAGCTGCCTCTTGCAGTTTGTTATTTGTTTTGCATTTAATTCAGCTGCTGCCATTCCAGTGCTTACAATCCGCCCTACCCCAAAAAACCCCATGACAAAAAGTAAAAGAGCTAGGGAAATTAAACTTAGAAGTCTATGTTGTAATTAAAGTGCTTGTCAATTTAGGGTAAAGTTTTATCTCACTTACTAAAATGTAGTTAAGGAATACAGAGGGGTCAGTTATGTGTGCTTGTAACCTGGGACTCCAGTTCAATCAGGCATGTTAAACTCTGTCCAGCTGTCCATTTGAAATGTGCCTTCCAAATACAGGAGGACCCAAGCCCTACATGAGGCTCTGGACCTGCAGTCTGCTTCTGCAGCTGATACAGACAGCAGCTCTGGCTGCAAGGTCATACGAGGCAGCTGCAGTTGGGATGTAATTCTCATCTGGCCCTGGTAGCACTCCTCCGGTTCACTGAAAAAGTGAGCTTCAGCCTTACCAAGTGCTCAGGTTGTCTTGGGTACCTGCACCCCACCACTGCTTGGGTCACAGGGGGAACCCACCCCGTCTCGGTCACCAGACCTTTTTCCTTCATGGGCAGTGCTGTAGCTTCATGTCTTAAGAGGTGAATGTCAAAGGTGAACAGTAAGCAGAAGGTCCTCCAGGCCCTGTGGATACCTGAGAGCAAGTGACTGGCCAGCAGAGACAAATACAGGTGTTACAGACACTTGGACGTATATCCTTAGTACGCTGATAAGGCTCTTACCATTTTTCTCCACTGAGTTATTCTTTCACTGTGGATGAAGAAGTATTATACCAAAGCATGTCATTTATCTGTTTAAAAAAGCTATTTTGACAAACACCTGCTTACAGCACTAATACATTTTCTTTTTTTTTTTTTTTTTCAATAATAAATCTTTCATAAAATTAAGGCATTGACATTACATCTCTGTTAGGGTAGTTTACTCCCCACAGTAATTTTGACTTAGTTTGTTCTACATGGAGTGATATTTTAATCATCCTTTCAGTGCTTATTGATGAGGGTTTGCTGCAAAAGATGAGAAGATTAGTTTAAAATTATCCCTTGTGAATTTAAAACAATAACAAGGAAGTGAACACAGTCTAAAACAAATTAAGAAATGTAATAGACTTGATAAAAGGCTGATATTTAATTCGATGTACAAAATGACGGTAAGACTCACTGTGGCGGAGCTGCACATAATCTTATCAAACTATGGTGGTTTTTTTTAAATTGAACAGGCACAAATCTTCCCCTCTCTCAAGGTAAATGATGAATAAGATAAACGGTTTGTGTTTTGTCCAGTAATAAAATGCGTTACCTTGACTCAAGCACCATATAAAAACTGTGCCTTGTTCCTATACCTATCACCTGGGAATAATTTGCATTTCTTCACCCTCCAGGAGGCCCCTGGTTTCAAAGCTTTCCTCTCATCAACTCTTGGCTCTTCCTCAGCATGTGAGGGGGTAGCTTTCTTCAAAGATTAATTGTCAGGTCAGTGGAGTATCTTTCTTGGACACTAGGATCCCTGCAATTCTGGAAGGATACAAAAGGGCATCCTTGAAGGCTGAAATTACAGCTTCAAACAACCAACTATCTGGTTTTTTTGACTAAACATGACACAGTTTCCACGTTTATGTTAAGTGGTAATCAGCCAGACAGAAAAAAAATCACGGTGCCAAAGTCCTTGGATGGCTGAACTGTCTCAGAGTTTTGAGACCTTAGCCAGCCTCCACTCAGCGAGAAACCTGGTAATCACATGCTAAAAAAAAAAATAATAAAAAAAAATCACAGGGCATTTTTGCTGGTCATTCCCAGGCACTGCAGAAAATGTGTATATTAGGAAAATATTTCAGCTAAAAAGCTTTTTCCAAGGTGGGAATTGAATAGTTGCATGCAACTGGTCCTTCAAGAGTGCTGGTGACAGAAGAAGCTGAGGTTTTGAGTGAGTCTGCTCCGAGGAGCTGAAGAGAGCCAGGCATGGTGGCCAGATCACCTCTTGAGTTGTGTCCCTAAATCCCTGGGTGGGGATGGGGGTTTTGAATGGGTTTGTTCTACTCTTTTTGTCTTAAACTGTCACCTCACGTTGCAGTGTCTTGCTATACAGCAGCTGAATGCAGTCCATGTGTGCATGCACCTATACGTATATAAATGCATATAAACTTGGCTGAAACTGTTCTGGGTCTGCTGGTTTCACTCTTGCTTCGCCAAGTTACAAAAGCTGTCACTTTGGCCCGATGCACAATTTGTGAGGTTTGCTAAATTCTTCAGAACTGCTTGGGATTTAAGGCCCTATTTGAGTGTAAAATGTGATTAGTTACAGTGAAGTGACTTTTTATCTGGATGATACACCTTTCTTTCAATTTAGTTCATAAATGTGCAGTGTTAGCCTGGTCACAGGCATTTCACTTGTGATCTGAGAAATGCAGCCAGTGGGACTTTTGATGCCAATATAAAATGATTTGCTTTTTCCACTGTCTATTGGCCATGCAGTTGCTGTTTTATACTGAACATGGATGCAGCGAGACTTGGTCTCTGGACAGAGTGGTTAGAGGTGTCACTACATGCTCACAACACCATCTGGACGTTTTGGCCAGGGAAGGATAGTCATCAGCAGAGGAGTGGGAGCTGGGAGGAGCGGCAGCATCTTCGGTGCTCTCCATTCCCTCTGCAGGAGAAAACATTTAGCCGTGCACTTTGCATCTGGGTTCGAGTATGAAGCTTTGCATTGGTTTAATTATATCTATTTACTTTGTGTGGGCACTGCGAGGCTTAATTAAATGTTTATGTATATGCTTTGAGAGGCTTGTATGGAAAGCAGTGCAGAAGAACTACATGTTAATCCTTCTGTTGATTCACAGTATTGTGCCCTGATTAGATTAATCATTTGAAAGCTCAAAGCTGGTTCCATTTAATTGAAAGACAATGCTGGTACTTATTAGATGGCCAAACAGCACACAACTCCAATGTCCAGCAGTCTTGGTCTCTGTGGGCTGCAAAATATAGTATTCCCCAAAGCTTTCCCTCCATTAGCTTTTCTGTAGTAATATAACAAGAAAATATTTGCCAGACATTCTTTGTGCTACTTGAATTTAATTATTTCTTCTCTGATTTGAACAGAAGGCCTATAAAGCGTGCTTGTATACTTCTGTGGAAGTCTTAAACTGAAAGAATCGCTTTTGCCTTATTTGCATAGCCTGCCGAGGATGGACCTCAGCGTACATATGTTGACGGCAATAAGATGATCGTTATCCAGCCAATGCCTCCTATACAGGTAGAGAGGTATGTCTGGATCAGCTGTGCTACTGCTGGGATGCCCCGAGGGTTTAATTCCCAAACTTTCATTTCCTCACTCTATTTTCAGCTGCTATTAACTTTAAAAGTGTTTTTTGCATGAGGAAGGATTATGCATGGCACTGACACCTTATTACTTGGCTGGGTTCGCCAATTGGCTGAAACTCAAAAGTCTTTACTAGTTAGGCTAAAACATTAAAAATGTCTTTTGATAAATGATCTGAAAGGAAAATCAAGCAGATGGCTTTTAGGCCCATCTCACGGTGCAGCTTTGCAGAGAAATAATAGTTTCAGTAATGAGTTATAGAGTTTTATTTAAATCGCTACACTATTTAGTGGAAAGGGGTAAACCCATTAGGGTTTTTTTGGGTGTTTTTTTTTTTTTTTATTCTTTCTTTGAGATTTCTCTCCTTGAAATGAACTGAAGAACACTTTGAAGTGCTGGGAAGTTATTCTTTCCTTGCTTTTTGTAGTTGGTCCTTCAGTTTGCTGCTGTTGTCTCTGGTTTTGTATGCCAGTGATAGCCTCTGACTTTCCACAGCCTGTTTCCTGATGGACTCATTCACTATGTGTGTTGTTGGGGTGGTGTTTATGTGCCTCATCATGCTGCCTATAGCTAGAGGTCTCTTTTATAGTGGGTTTATAGGGACAATTGCAGCTTCTGGGAGGCTTTGCAGAAAATCACAGGGAAGTTAAGTGTTTCTAACTGGCTCATTTGGCCTCCAGGATGGATTAGGTGGACACAGGCTGGGATGGGCAGCTCCTCTGTGTGTGTGCTGGGAGGACAGGCGACCAAGAGGACCCCTTCTGCAGATCACCAAAGCGGCCAGAATTTGTGTGTAGGCATAAACATCAACACAGTTGTTCAGATCTAACAGTAGAGATGCAGTAGCAATGTAACTGGGAATTCATGGTCATTGTATGAGGGACAGAGCCCAAGCTTTTGGAAGGGCAGGAGCTGACTTTTGGAGTGCAGGTAGAGAGATGTGTTAGATGAGCAGTGTTTTTGGCATGTGTTTTATCACCCAGTCTCTAAGGAGCAAAGCCCTTTAACCTGTCTCCAACTAAGCATTCAAGAAATCAAATGTGAAAGGTTCTTAGTTACTTCTGAACATCCAAACCAAAGAAATGCTGGACTTGTAGGTATGCTCATTTTCTTAGTGACAACACCTTCCTCCTCGAAACATGCACACAATCCTGCACTCTTCATTAGATATTAGCAAATCTTTTGGAATGAATATTGGATGTAATTGTCCAGATGCTCTCATTTCTGCTTTTAGCAGAAAATTATGGCACATTTAATATAGGGGAAATTTTTTTTTTGTTCAAGTGAAAAAATGAGAAGGAAAGGTGTGTTTACTCCAGCACAGTACTGATTTAGTATGGGCTACAAGACAGATATCAGGCGTGCCTCATGCTCCAGCACTGTAAATGCATGGGATGATGTCTTTGTTGTTGTCTTTTCATAAATCTATGCAGCATCATGTCATGAACTGGATGTGGAAACACTGAAGTGGCTTCCCCTGAGTAAAAGGGCAGGGTCTGTAGTGTCTCAAAAAGTCTGAAATCAGAAAGGCTAGAAACAGGGGCTCCAAGCTACCAGCAATTTGGTGTGTTGCAGTCTGCTCTTCTGCAGACCCCTTGTCTCAGACAGGGGCATAGCTTCTTGTGGGAGCTGGTCCTGCATCTGCTGGACCGCAGTGCCTCTCTCCGGCTGCCTCAGCGGAGACAGGTGGATCTGTGCTAAATCAAATGTGGAGGAGAAAGACAGAGAATGAAACCTGAAGGAATGCTGTATGACAAGTAGGGGGTCAATCAAAGCTGCCTTACTTGTCCAAATTGTGCTAGCAGAAAGAGTAAAGACAACAGGATTTTGGCTACCTCTTGTAACATTGCAGTGTGGAATAAAATGTAAGTTGCCTCTCATCTCTGCTCTGCCAGGAATAGAGGGAAAAGTACTCCAATAAAAGAAATACAAGTTGTGAAACAGTGGACGTGACCTCCTGTGCTAACCTGATATGCTAAAACATGGTCTAAACACCATTGCTAGTCATTATGGTCCTCAGTAAAAGGAATTTTCTTCTGAGAGATGTCAGCTTAAAATACAAGGTCTTGAGCTTTAATTCGAATCCCTCTGGGCAGACTTTTCTGTCAGCCTGAACCCCTTTGATTTCAGTAGCACTTTGTGGTTCTGGACACACCAGTCCAGCTGGGGGTTTAGATTCCTACTACACACTGGCATAGTAGCTTTTCATACATTTTGATTAAGAAAAAAACCCCTTAACCTCAAATGATATGGTTTGGGTTTGTTTTTTTTTTCTTCATATTTTACTCTCCTTTGTGTAACCCTTGGTCCCACTCTTTCTGGTCTTTCTCAGGTGATTGCAGATACTGACATTTTATTTTTGGAACAGGTAACAGAAATAAATTAAGCTTCACAGGTAATTTCAGACTGGAGACTCTTGTCAGCATCTTTTCTTTTGAGGGTGTAGCTCCACTTGACCCATGAGGGCACCTCATTTTGTGTCTGTAGAGGATGGCAGCTTGGCCAAATTTAGAGCATTTCATGGGACTTAGCACCTGTAAACACCCCTTACAGTGTAGGGTTGGTTCTGTAGCACAATCACCCATTTTGCCTTTAAAGACTGATAAAAAGTCCTTGGGAATGATAACTCCAGTAAGGAATCAACTTTGGAGATAAATGGTGCATCGACTTTGCTATTTGCATTTACTCTGCAGCTTGAGATGACTTTTAATTATTCAAAAGAGGCGGAATGTAAGTTGCATCTATCTTTGTTTCTTCCCCTAAAGCAAATCCACTCTGTAAGTTTTCCTGTGACCACTATACCAATATTTCCCTGGTATAGCTTCTCTGATTTTAACCTCTTTTTTTTTTTTTGTTCTTTCTTTCTTTTGAAATTTTTGTTAGATGTTTGAGATGTAACAGAATTCAGCTACACTGAGATGTTTTCTCATCAGTTAACTCAGCAGATTGATCAGTCTATTCGTGTAACAAGCAAGGAGAGGAACATACATGCTTTCCAGTGCTACAGTCATGTATCTAGAAAAATAATGTAGCAGTTAAATAGCCTCATCGACATGAACATTGAAAAAACTCCGTTATATTTGTTCATGGTAGGAAAAACTGGGTGTTCGGCGTCTCATCATGCCCACACGTACCTGGCAAGGGGGATGGGAGGGCAGGTAATTCTTCAGTGACATGAACTCTAGAGATAGAGACATGAACTCTATATCTCTTCCCTTTGGCATCCACTGCTGCCATCGGCATGGGCACTTTCTTTCTCCTTTTCTTTAGAAGAGGAGAGTTGTTATTTATTACAATATTAGAACATTTTTTAAAAAAATGCTCAGAGAGAAATATGCAAAGCAGTAGGGAACTGAGTGTTCTTGCTTTTGGATTACAAATGTTTTTGGCCAGTACATTTAAGCACAGAATGGCATTTGCTTTTAGGGGCTTTGATGGGAATAACGGGAACCCTACAACCCTAAGAGAGAATTCAGATTTTGGTTGCTCAGGAATGAGGTATTTTATCTTGCACCTGCTCCAAGTTGGAAATGATTTCAAGTATTTGTTTAATGTCTGTGAAAAAAACTGAAAAGAAAAAAAAAAGAAGGGGGAAAAAAGAGAGAAAAGGAAAAAACAGTTTCTTAACAGGAGTTTTAAACACAGCAAACCATGTGGTGGTGCTAAAGTTACAAAAGATGAATCCTCCCAGACCCACTCTTAGAAAATGTGCAGAATGTGGCCAGATGAGATATGACAACAAGTACAAATTATAGCAGTGGCAAACCAGTAAACATGGAAATCTGAGTAAATCAGTCATTTCAAATCTATTTGCCAAACTGTGTTTATCCTCTGCAAAACCTCACGATCGCCACAGGAAGCACTTCAGAGCAATCTCTGCAGGGCTTTTGCTGGGTAGAGTTAAGGAGCAGGATATTCCACAGCAGCCTTTTTTGCAGACATTACAGCTGGTATTTCAGCCTAATTGAAATGAACAATGATGATACCTGTATTTTTTTTTTTCAACTTGAGTACTCACTTCCTACTTTGAAACTGCTATGTGAGAAGACATGGAGTACTAGGGATAGATTACGCACTTCTGATTTAACAGTAAAAAACTGATTGCAATATTTTGTTTGTGTGTTTATTCCTCATCTAAGCTACATGGATAACTTGGTATTTTGCAAGAAAAAGAGTATTTTGTAGAGAAGGCAGGTTGTTTTTTTTTCCTGTGGCTTCACTAGTACAATCTCATCAATTTCAATGCAGTCCCTCTTGTGTGTGACAGTGCAGGATTTAGTCCTGCATCTGCAGTCTTATCCTGCTTATTCTTTCTGGCCCATATTCTTCAAATTGTGAAAGTTCTGTCTTTAATGGTGAGCTCTATGAGAGACCAAGTACAGAATTTTTAAGTTTTTTTTTTCCTTTCTTTCCCCTCCCTGCCCCCAGGTCATTTTTAAGACCTAGGTGGAACCCTGGATTTGTGAGCTGGTTACAGAGGTCCTCAGTGATGAAAGCTGACATGGGCCAGCTAGTCTTTTCAAATATATATTCTGTGACTAGGGCAGAATAATTGCATTCAAAATCCATGTTTAACATTCATTTACAGGCTTGCAATGAGGCACACTGTATGTGCCATCCCCTAATTTGTACCACTCTGGGAACATTTTCCTTGTCTCAGCATTTTGCGTGGGGTTTTGTAGATGGAAGTTGAAGATCTGAGTGCAGACCTGTTTCTGCCTCAGACTTCACACGTAACCCTGGGCCAATTACTAAATCTCTGTCTATCAGTTTTTCCGTCTGTAAAGTGGCAACTACAATACCTGTCAGAGAGGCACCTCAGGCTGAGCAGATTGAGACGCGGATGGAATATGTTATGGAATTATCTTGGTGTTAACATGATATTAATTTTCACTAGCCTCACCAGAAGTCTTCCTTTTTTGCCTGCCTTCCTTCTTCCCTCTGCCTCCTTTCTTCTTAGGATAAGCAAGAGCCAGTAATGCCTCATTTGCCTCTTCAAGCACATAGAAAGGTTTTACTGGGTCAGAGTGATGTCCATTTGGCCCTCATTACCCCTCTAACATCTCCTATGCCATTTATGATTTTATGAACTCCTGCCATATCCCTTCTCAGTCTCCTCTTTTCCAGACTAAAGGTGCTACTGTAATGCTGTTGGTCTGTGCTGGGGAGCCTTTCTGTGGCTGCGGTCAGCCTTGCTTCCCTTCTCTGAAGGTTTGCCATGGACGTTTCCTAACAGATGGCCTAGAAATGCAAGTAGTGTTAAAGACATAGGGGGACCAAATATTTCTAAAAGGGAATAGTGATGTTCTTGATTCTATTATTTCCTAATGATTTCTATATTCTGAGTTACTTCTCTACCTGTAATGAACATTGAACTGTATTTTCATCGATTATCTATGAGTGCACCCTCGGCAAATTTGCAAATGACACCAAGAAGTGTGGTGCAGTTGACATGCCTGAGGGACAGGATGCCATCCAGAGGGACCTGAACAAGCTTGAGAAGTGGGCCCATGTGAATTTCATGAAGTTCAACAAGGCCAAGTGCACGGTCCTGCCCTTGGGTCAGGGCAACCCCCTGGTATCAACACAGGCTGGAGGATGAAGGGTTTGGGAGCAGCCCTGTGGAGAAGGACTTGGGGATGCTGGTGGATGAAAAGTTGGACATGAGTTGGCAATGTGTGCTTGGAGTCCAGAAGGCCAACCATAT
>VZTL01042415.1:55451-71102 GCA_013400535.1 Scopus umbretta | reverse complement strand
TGGTTTAACCCCAGCCAGCAACTAAGCACCACCCAGCCACTTGCTCACTCCCCTCGGTGGGGTGGGGGAGAGAATAAGAAGAGTAAAAGTGAGAAAACTCATGGGTTGAGATAAAGACTGTTTAATAGGTAAAGCAAAAGCTGTGCGTGCAAGCAAAGCAAAACAAGGAATTAATTCCCTACTCCGTATTGGCAGGCTGGTGTTTAGCCATCTCCAGGAAAGCAGGGCTCCACCAGGTGTAACGATTAGTTGGGAAGACAAAAAGCCATAACTCCAAATGTCCCCCATCTTCCTTCTTCTTCCTCCAGCTTTTTATTGCTGAAGATGATATCATATGGTGTGGAATATCCTTCTGGTCAGCTCTCCCAGCTGTGTCCCCTCCCATCTTGTAGTGCACCTCCAGCCTACTCACTGGTAGGGTGGTGTGAGAAGCAGAAAAGGCCTTGGCTCTGTATAAGCCCTGCTCAGCAATAACGAAAACATCCCTGTGTTATGAACACTGTTTCGAGCACAAATCCAAAACATAGCCCCACACTAGCTACTGTGAAGAAAATTAACTCAGCACATTTTCATAGATGATTCACCCTTACTACCCTGAATACTTTAGTTCTTTCATAAATTATCACTGAGTTTCTTCAGAAAACTTTGCCAGTACATTACCTTTTTTTTGCCCTTTACCTCCATCCCATCTCTCCTTCCTCCATCCCTTTCCCAGAGCATTTTTACTGTAGCCCAGCTCCCTGGAGAGCTCTCCTAGTGACTTCTCCCTTGTGCATGAGCTGATGGTTTACCACTACCTGTTTCCTGTCCCTTAATCAATTATTAATTAAAACAAGGGAAAATTGCAGCTTAGTTTCCTCAAAAGCCTGTGGAGTGGGACCTTTTTAACATTAGGAAAGTAGATTATATCAGTAGGTCACCCTTGTCCATACGCTGCTTGTCCCCTTCAAACAGCTCCAATGGTAGTTTGAGACTTGTGTAGTATTAAAGCTTCAATAGCTGGTATTGCAGGAATATCAAGTATTAATACTTGTTGTAGTAACCCTAACAGAGGCTATTCTTCATTTTCCTTCTTTGTGCTAGTGTTTTTGTTCTGCCTTTGAAGGCCAGTGCAGAAATGTAGATATCATTTCACCTGCTCTGTGGACACTTGGCTGCCTTTATCTCATCTTTCCTTTTGCAATCTCAGCCTTTGCACTTTGCAAGTTGCCTCCACATCCTGCACATCTGCCATCCTAGCAATGGGCTGTGAACCTCACTGCAAGAGGAAATGGGCTACGCTGGGAAAAAAGATTTATTGGTTTGGGTTTCGCTTGTTTTAAACAAAGAAGGAGAGAACTTCCCTGGAATTACTGGCTACCCTTATCTCCCAATTAATGAATGACAAAGCATGATGTCATCCCCTGGTTGTAGTCCAAAATACTGTTTCAGACACTGATCGGTCACTGATGTTTCAGAAGATGATGCACAAAATCTGTCTGTGTGCATAAACTCTGCAGGTAAGAAATTTCTCCCCAATACAAGACCCCAAGCTGTTGCAATTATTTTACCTCAAGGCAGGATCTGTTTGAAGGAGGAAGTGGGAAGAACAGGACCTTATGAAACTGAAAAATACCCTGCTTAAGCTTGATCCCAGGAGATGTGGAAATCTGGAAAAATGGCTCTTGTGACCTCAACAAATCCTCCAGATCATGAGGTTTGATGGAAAATCTCAGAATATTTAAGACCTTATCCTAACAAGCACATGGACATGTTTATTATTGAAGAAAAACATGCTTATATATACTTTTTATGTACATACATGTAGATTTTTATCTATTCTTTTGTATAAAAAATTATGAGGAAGGGCCTCTAATGTACCAAAGCATTGATTTCTTAGAGGGCTGCTTTCCTCAGTTTTCTAGCTAACCCACTGTGCATGACCAACACTGAGAAACCTACATGTGGAGTATTTTTGAGTCAAAGAACTCATAAAAAGCAGAACTGAAAAGCCTAAACATGGTTTCATTTCTCTTTGATCCCTTTATTAAAGACCACATCCTGGATGCCTGGTTTCCCTACCTTTCCTCTGATGCACAGTAACAATTCCTGGGTAGAAGTGAAATCATCACTGGAGGCAGATCAGACCTTTCATATTTACTTTTCACCATCCCATTTCCAAGTTTCCTTTAAATTCATTTATCTAAAGGTAACATTTGTACTTATTTAGAGCATTTCCTTTGGCAAATAATATTATGCCCCAGTCTAGTGGGAGACTTACAGAAGGGTATGATTCACTGACATTTTACTCCAGATTTATCCTGTTTGGTTTCTGTATGGTACCTACAACCAACATTTTCCAACAGCAGAGGTCAAACCTCCCTAGACCCTGACGTGAGCAGCAAGCAGCAGAAACACACAATCACACAGCAGTGTGGTGCCTCACGCAAAACCTTCATATTCATCATGAGGGGTTTGTTGCAAAAACATTTGTTTGTGGCTTTTTATTTTTTCTAAAATAAGGATCTAATTCCTGATTTTTTTTTCTTTTCCCCCAGGAATCAACTGTTTCACTGTCACGTTATTATTTCCTTTACCCCTCCAGTGGGAATACTTTGCTACAAATACAGACCTAAGTCTCCCTGCCTTGCTCAAACAGCCTCTTTAAAACAGGGAGCTGCAGGATTAAGTAAAACAAATTGAAGTTTACAAATGGAGTCCATGTCTGGCTTGTGAGTGCCAGTTGCTGTATCAGCATCTGCTGTCTGCTCCAATGCAAATTTTTATTGCATTCCCACACGTTGTTAGCATTTGGCTTCTGCAGCATCATCCTCCCAGTCCCGAGCCATGATGAACCTACTGTGCTGCCTCGCACCACTTGCTCCCTGGCAGCTCCAAAAAGCATTTCTGTTTCTATTGTGTGGCTGACAGTGTCTCCATGATTTCTGCACTGCACTGTATATTCAAAGCAACACTGATGTGCAAGCCCCTGGATTTTTTTTCAGCCGTGAATATGTATTAATAACATGGAGTTTGGTATTGCTGAATATAGTAATGTCATTTGTCTCACATGTGTCGCTTTGATTGGAGAAGGCTCTGGCAAAGACCTCTCTGAAATGCTTCTCAGGCTGTGCTGAGCAAGATGTGTGCTTGGCTTTGTTGGGTTGGTGTCCTGGGGCACCGCAACAGAAGAAAGAAACAATTATCTCACACTGCCAAAATAATAGCTTTTGCTTATTCTTCAGCGAAAGCATAAGGACCAACTCCCCAGCGCATTGAAGTCAAGGGAAGGATTCCCATTGTTTCGTTCAGCTTTGGATCAAAGCCACTATGAAAAGGCACAACTTTTCAGTAGGTTAAAAAGAATATAGTAACTTTCAATTTTTTTTTTTTTATTTTTTTTAAATCTAAAGAATAAGAGCATGGTCGTGCTATTCCCAGCCCAGCTATGCTGAAATAATGAGAGTGAAGAAGTTTAGAGAAAACTCAGATGGAAAAGATTTGGAAAAATGATTTATTCATCCAAACCCACAATTTTAAAGTGACTGAAATTATTCATTAGTATGTGGTGAATTTGAAAAACAGGTTGGGCAAAGGAAATGGTGGGGGGGCATTTGCTTAAAAAAATTGTTAGAAAAATAATTTTGAACATTTGTTTAAGCATTTCATTTAGAAATGTGGCTTGATGCAATTTAAAAATAATAAAGCAAACGTTGGCACAACCCAAATACACCGTAGTAAATGCCCCCCCTGCCCCAGAATAGTCCTTTTGCCTCCTCCCCCAGTTTCCTGACTTAACCATCAAATGAAGGCAGAAGTTTAATTGCCCAGCTGTGATTGTAAGGAAGCCATTCAAACACGGCAATTGCTGTTGCCTCCTTTGTGGCTGAGCCAGAGAAGTGAGCCATGTGCACTCCCATTAACTGGTAGGCTAATCATTTTTTGCTGCTTGTTATGGAGAGCGGTGTGCATGGATGTCTCTGTTTAATCGGATGAAGTTCTGAGAGTGCTTTTTGGTTCCTGCGGCTTTCATCCTCCGTGCCAAGGTTTTCAGCGCTCACCAGGAAGAATTAAGGTGCTTCCTCTCCTGGCTCTCCCGAAAGGCAGATTGTTTATTACACCTGGATGCAAATTAAGCTGTCTGCCTTTGTTGTGACAAAGAAAATGAGAGTGAGCTTCACCGTAGGAATAAAAGCTCCCTGAGGTTGGAAAGACTGGCTCCAGGGATGTGTGCTGGCAGGCTGGGGACATAAGCCTGTGAAAGCAGGCTGCCTTCTCGTGGAGCCAAAGGGCTCTCACCCAGACTGTCTTTAACCACGCCATAGCTCAGCACTGCTATGGTATGCCCTTGACATTAGTGGGTATGTAGCATCTCCATTAACGTGACGCTTGCTGTGCTGGGTGCACCCTGTCTCTATCACCGCCTCTCACCCCACATGACCCCTTTTGAACACGTTCAGACCAGTTCAGTTCAGCGCCCTTCCTCTGCCAGTGACTACAGCAGGTACTTAAGAAAACATTTTGAGGAAAAAATATAAATCTATACCTACCCAAATTTCAGAAGTCGGCAAGCCAGAGATATAGGCCGCTTCTCAATCCTCAGATTTAATACTCTCAGATAAACTTTCTACCATGGATTTATCTGGTCAGATCCATTTACACCTTCAGCTTTTTCAACATCCTGTGGCAATGAGGTCTGGGCTTTAATTATAATGATAGTATATAAAAATACTATCATTGTGTGAAGACCCTCCTTCCTCCTCTGTGTTTTAAACCCACTGTCTAATAAATTTATTAGGTGCTCTCCAGTTCCTGGATTATGAGCAATAGTTGTTAATCTTTCCACATTGGCTTTCCTATGGCCAAATGTGATTGCCACACTTAACCTCCCGTACATGCTCCCTCTGTCATCCATTTTCCAGGCAGAGGTCTGACCTATTTCACATCTCCCTTGTGGGGCCATTCCCTGCTTGGGCACAGCCATGAGCTTTTACGTTCCCAACTCTTTCTCCTTTGGGGAGAAAAGAGGATAGCAGAACTGCGTGATATCTAAGATACAGGCATGGTATGGAGCGATATGATATGGCACAATGCCAGGATTTTTTTCTTCTCATTTTCTTTCCAAATATTATACCTACCGTTTTGATTCCTGCTGACAACTGAGTTGTTGTTTTCAGCGAACAATGCAGAACAGCCCTAAGTAGAATTAGTTAATATCCTGTTGTTTTACATGCATCCCTGGAGTTGTTTTCTCTGTGTACATAACTTCATATATCTCATGACAATTATTATCAGCCTGGTACAGTATTGTACACAGAAATGGCTGCTGAGATTTTTCTGAATGCTTAGTTTTCTGTCAGTGGTTTTGTCAGGAAGGCTAAAGCACGTGGGCTGCCCAGAGCACAAAGTGAATGAGCAAAGGCAACCGAGCCTGTCACTCCCAGACCTGAGGGTGACAGGCACTGCAAACCTGTCTGAAGGTTCACCACAATTAGCAGTGTGGTTAAAGACCTTTCTGTATTGATCTTTTTTTTTTTTTTTTGAGAAATAGTTTTACATTTTGTTCATTCTTTTAAGCAGCCTGAGAAAACAGTGGAAGTGTATACATTTCTCAATATAAAATAGCTATTTGTTTAGAAAAAAACATTTAATTTTGTGTTAAAAGAGTTTATGCCAGCTTAAAATCACAATGAGAGGTTCCATTTGACTAAGTATATAAATATGTTTCCTCCAGGAACAGACATTACAATGAAAATTGATTTGTATTTATCCAGCTTTAAATGTGATGCTGTGAGAGCAGAATACTGCAGAAACCATTTCTTCAGCAATATAGTCATTAGCTTCAGTCCTGACCTCACAAAATAGTTTGCTCTATGGGGCAGAACTCAGGAGGTCTTTAAGCTAACATTGTATAAAGTATCAGGTGAAGGGAAGGCAAAGATCACATTTTCACNAAGCTGAAAAGTCCTTGACTAGGCTAAACACTGCTTAGCAACAACTAAAACATCAGCGCGTTATCAGCATTGTTCTCATACTAAGTCCAAAACACAGCACTATAGCAGCTACTAGGAAGAAAATGAACTCTGAATTAAGCTGAAACCAGGACATGTGCAAAGCCACTGCCAGCAATATTTGTAAGTCCACACTGATGTTTTGTGTGTGGAACAGGCAAAGAGCATCCCAGGGTAAGGGATGCTTCTAAAGGTGAATCACCTTTAGAAATGCTTCCTTCTTTTCCTCTGGTGACTTGTGGATAATTCTATCTTGGGCTGGTTTGAGAGACCTGAAATAATTAACCCAGGTTGGACTTAACAGGGCAACAGTTAGAGGAGCAAACCAGGCACCTGAATTTGATTGACACTTTGGATAATTTCATCTCCATGACTCGCTGCCCATCTTTGCAAAGTGAAATAATGTTCTTTCACCCCATTCAAGTGGTGAGAAAATTCAGCTGGCTGGAAATGCAAGAGCTAGAGCCAGGGAAGCACTTGCAGGTTGCAGTGCCTGGTGCTGCCGCTCCCACTGGGAGGTGTCACTGCAAGACAGGCTGAAACCTGGTGTTGCTTTGTGTCTGCTTTCATATATGTTGGATTAGACTATGTACAGTGGAAAAGATTCAATAAAACAGACTAGGCAAACCCAGCTGCAGCTGGTTCCCTTGCGTCACCTGCTTTGAATGTATGAGGGGAGAGAGAGGGTCAAACGGTTTTGGGCAGAAAGGAGAGCTGCATGTGGGTCTTATGTACCTTGGGTGAGACCTCTGAGTCCTGAGCTCTTGGATAAGTGGGGAAATATTCTCATCTTCTGCTTCTCTTTTGTGAGGGGACTGACCCCATAAATGTGCTCTAGCTATCTTCAGGGAAAGCAGGCAGGGGAGCAATGAGTTTGCTCATCCCAGTGGGATCTGGGAATGAACAAGATGCAGAGTCACTCAGTGTTATCAGGACACATATCCCTCAGAGGGTGCCTCAAGTCCTTACAGATATTTACTGACAGACGTGGAATAATTAAGTCCTGGGAACCTGAGACATCTCCCAAGTGAGGTGGAATCAGTGAGGGGATTTTGAAGACATCATGGTGTTGCGCTCTGTGAGACTAAGTCCTTTTGCAGATCCAGACCTAAGATGGAAACAGTGATGCCCTGCTGAAGGCCTCCAAGGAGATTAATCTGGTGGAAAATACAATGTGTAACTGGGTGCTTAAATACTGTATTACACACAGCAAGAACTGGGATTACATGGGTAAATTTAACTCCAGGACTGCCTAGCTTTGATGTGCTTAAATGGAAACACTAATATAAATTTTAGCTATATTGAAAATATTTTGTGTGATTGATGTCATTTTAGAAGGCAGTAGATAAAAAAATGTTGCTGATTTTGAACATAAGCAATATTTATTGTAATGACTTTGTATGAGTCGAGTCTTTTTGGGGTAGGATCTTCTGGTTGAACAAGAAACATCATGCCATTGCCCCATGTTTTCATTAAATGTAAGAGTACGATTATATCACTAAGAGTAAGGATAACACTGTAGAACTCACTGAGTTTTAGAGTCTTACAAAGGCCTTTAAAGATAGCAGTACATAGAGGGTATGGGAATGTGAGGTTTTCTTTGCTTTAGACTGAGAGGCTGTTTTCCAATACCTCCCAGTCTCCCATTTGCCATCTGGGACACTCCCAGGGGCACAACACATCTACTGGGAAACACCATCTTGGTTCAGAAGAAGGGGACATTTTGAAAAGGGCACTCATGACAAAGTGTGGATGTTCATCTCTGGCTGCTTGCAGAAAAAAGGCTCTTTTCTTTTTAAAATCTATTAGACAAATAAGAAGATCTGTCAGAGAGACTATTTTCCTGGGAAACAGAGTACTGGAGAAGGACTGCAATATTTTAAAGCACATCTACTACATCCCAGTTGAGTTATGTCACTCCTAAATGCCTTGGAATAGCCTGCTCTCACCCACCCCATCATTAAATTATGAGTATTAATGGGACTTACAAGAGTGCATCCATGGGGAAATACGCTGCGTCTCTCTGTTTGTTTCCTTCATGATAACACTGTCTGTGCACACTGTGTGCTTTATTGGCAACAGCTCGTTTTCATTTGAGATGTGTAAAGCTATATTTACAGTACAGCAGTTTTAATTACCGATACAGCAGTGATAAAAGGGAAGGAAAGAAAGGGACACTCCGTAATTGCTTATCTTTCTCTCTGACCAGCAGGACTTCCACCAGTTTTATCAGAATTGCTCCCCAAAGGAAGGAAACATATATAAATATGTAAGATGAGATTTAATTACTGAAAGTGTATCAAAAGCACTATATGTTTCCATGATGGAAACCTTTCCTGGAGCCATGATAAGCATCCTACAGAAAAATAGGCCACTAATTAGTAAAGAAAGTAAATTATAATCATGCATGGCAATATCCACTCTAATGGAGTTAGAAAGTGCTGGTATTCATTTTGTGAGAAAGAGCGCTTAAGGACTAGGTGCTGCAAGATGAACCTCAAATCACCAAGGATGCACTTGGGAGTTAAATCAGCTCCTCAGACCATTGTCCTCAGCAGAGCAGAGTTAAATCCTGCCCTATTGCTGAAGTGGCAGATTTACAACTAGATTTCAAGAAATGTGAAGCACCTGCTGCTCCCAGTGAAGCTGGCATGCAGTGTGCCTGCTTTTCTGGTGGAAACTGGCAATTCACTGAAACCAAATCCTTGCCTTGGAGCAGATGTAGGACCTTCAGCAAGGATGACACTTGCAGCTGCTCTGCTATAGTTCAGACTAAAAATTTGATCTCCTAGTTTCTCAGGGGAGCGTTTGACCTGCAGGGCTGATCTGAGGTTTGTTTCCCCGTGTCTGCCTTTTCTGTCTTGCAGTGGTGTACATCTAACTGGTACACTATGCTGAATGAGAAGCCTGCTGTATTCTTAGGCAGAAAGAAAAAAAAAAAAAAAAACAACAACCCTAACTTCCAAAAGCTTTGTAAGGTGTGGAGTTGTGTTTGCCCCACTGCAGGGCAGAAGATGTCTGAGAACATAAAAGCACCTTTAGGTTAGAGAAGTTGTTCCCCACACAGCTCTACGTATGAATTGTGTCTCTGGGTACTCTAGGAATGCGGACTCACTCTCAAAATGTTATTTTCTGTAGGTTTTGTTTGCATGACTTTTCCTTGTATTTTGTAGTTGATTAGTTTAGATTGATGCAATTAGTGTCATTAAGTGCAATTATGAATTTTGGTGGAAATTCTTGTAATCATATATTTACAATATGTAATTAGGTAATTACAATATGTAATTTGCGATATAAGATGTAATTTCATTACACAATGCTGATTAAATTTTACATAAAAAAGATGTCCTGGGCATGTGGAATGGATAATCTCAAAAGTTCATTCATTTTGAATATCTTTAGGAACTCCTTTCCAAATAATCCAACCCCTGCTACTTCCCATATGGAACTGGGACCCTGCAACAATCTGATTTTGTAAAGCAAACATATTTCCTCAACTCACTGTGGCCAGCTGAAAAAATGCCCTCGCCCTCCACCTGCATTTTCCAACCTCTTTTCTACATACATACTTTAAAAGAAAAGCAGACAAAAAAGAGCTCCAATAAAATATGCTAACAATTAGCAGCAGCAGCAAGAAGAGCAGTAATGCAAAGTAAGAAAGAGATTTGTGTTTTGGAATTGTAATGATTTGTGCTCTGTTTTATTGAATCCATTTTTCTATGCAATATTTAATCTCTGAGCAGCGCATTTAAATTGCAGCAATTAAATGCCTTTATATGTTGATGCATCTCTGAGGACCAAAGATGAAGTAAATGGATTTTGCTTGTGGATACTCTGAGGAAGTCTTCTGGGGAAATGAAATCTCCATTTCAGCTTCAGCAGTAAATATTAGCTGAACACCTTCATGATCGCGATGGCAGCTTAAGGCTGCAGCAGCGACACCTGTGTGTATGTCTATAAAGTCCTCTGTGGTATGTTCATAGACACTGCTCATCCCTGTGGATGAGGACTAAATAAATGGAGCCTGCTGTGTTTGCTAGGCATCTTCTCAAGATGTTGAGGTTGTTGGTCAATGGATGTGATGGTAGAGCAAATGGTCACTCCCGCACTAACCTAGCAAAATATCTGCATCTCCCAACCTATTAGCATACAAAAAATCCAACTCCTAGGATTTTACAATATCCCGGCAAGGATTTACCTTCATCTGTAGGACCAAAAGGTCATTTAAAAACACCTAAATCTCACATTATACTCCAAAGTTGCAGCAGATCTCTCAAGCATCTAAGCAAATAATTATTCTTGTCTGGTGAGTCTTGCAGCCCCATTTCTGCCAAGCCATGGAGCTATAAAACACAACATGCTGAAGCTCCTTGTTCTCTTGGAGAAAATGTAACTCAGTGTTTATTTCAGTCAAGTTATCCCCCAGTTCATAGGAAATAAGTGAGAAGACAATCAGTCACTACAGAATTTAAATTTTAGTCCGATGTTGCTGGCTAGAACAGCCTCAAGAGGAGATTGTTTCACCCATGCAGTAAAATAACATCTTCCCCAACACTGTAGGTGTTCTGTAGCTAAGGAGAAAAGTATTTCATGAGTCCAAAAGGGGCCTAGACTATGAGCTGCTCTTTAGAGTCTTGAGGGACTTTGGACACTGGCCAGCTTCTGGTGCCAAGCTGTCAGTGTAAATCAGGGTATATCGGTGAAACATCATCCTTGTTAAAAATTATGTGAGCTCCAAACAGGCATGAAGCCAGCAGCTGAATTTGAAGAAGGGTTGTGTCGTATCCTGCTCCATGTTGGCAGATTTCCACTGCAATCAACACCTTCGCACAGCTAACACCTTCCTGGGCTCCAGATGCGAGCGCTTTGAACTAAGTCTAACCTGACTACAAATCCTGCTTGGATTGCCAAGGAAAATAACACTGAACTTTCCAACAGTTGCATTAAGAACCACTCTGAAGAAATAGCTTTCCACATTGGTTTCCAAACAGTTTGGTCTTCTCTACCCTGGAAACAGGCTTTTGAGCAGAATCTAGGCTTGCTTTCTATTAGGGTTGAAAATGAAGTAGGAACAGGGCCATACATAGAGAATGGAACTGCTGAAAACAGAGGGAAACTCATTAGCTGGGGCATTCTGCTCCATGAAGGTCTTTAGAAAAATAAGTTAATTCACTAACCACCTTGTTCCCAAAACTCATGCTGATGCACGAGGAATTTGTGCCACTGGTTTCCATTAATGCCTGTGAAGACTAACCATAAAAATATCATCTGCACAGATGGGAGAATAAATTGTGTAGCTTTGCTATGAAATAAATGTGGATGTTACCAAATAAAGAACAGGTTTGTGCATAGATCCTGTAAAAACCAGTCTGTGATGTCTGGCTGTGAAGCAAGTCAAAGCACAGCAAGGCGAGTGTCGCGGTTTAACCCCAGCCAGCAACTAAGCACCACCCAGCCACTTGCTCACTCCCCTCGGTGGGGTGGGGGAGAGAATAAGAAGAGTAAAAGTGAGAAAACTCATGGGTTGAGATAAAGACTGTTTAATAGGTAAAGCAAAAGCTGTGCGTGCAAGCAAAGCAAAACAAGGAATTAATTCCCTACTCCGTATCGGCAGGCTGGTGTTTAGCCATCTCCAGGAAAGCAGGGCTCCATCAGGTGTAACGATTAGTTGGGAAGACAAAAAGCCATAACTTCAAATGTCCCCCATCTTCCTTCTTCTTCCTCCAGCTTTTTATTGCTGAAGATGATATCATATGTTATGGAATATCCCTCTGGTCAGCTGGGGCCAGCTCTCCCAGCTGTGTCCCCTCCCATCTTGTAGTGCACCTCCAGCCTACTCACTGGTGGGGTGGTGTGAGAAGCAGAAAAGGCCTTGGCTCTGTATAAGCCCTGCTCAGCAATAACGAAAACATCCCTGTGTTATGAACACTGTTTCGAGCACAAATCCAAAACATAGCCCCACACTAGCTACTATGAAGAAAATTAACTCTACCCCAGCGAAGACCAGCACAGCAAGTCAAAGAGAGATAGTTTGGATTTAAAAAGGGTTAGGTGCCTGGGGAAGATTTGGAATAAAACTAAATACACATCATTGAAATAAAGGGGAAAAGCACATCTTTTGACAGCAGAAGTGTGTGTTAAGATAGGAACTACCAAAACCAGGAATTGCTTTTTCAAGATACATTAGAATCCTTCAAAATGTCTGTAAAGGAAGTAAGATTATCAGGATGGCTTTATCATTAGAAGAAAAGGAATATTATAAGACCTCAGTTAGGTCTGAATAAAAAAGATAAATTTCAAGTAAACTGGCATGGAGTTTATCCATGGTTGGGTTTGCAGTAATAAAGTCAGTGAGGGAATAAGCTGTGTGATTTACAGGCAGTAAGCTTCTGTAAAATTTACAAACTGCTGTTATAAAATGTCACCTTTTATGATGCATTCCACTCAGCCTGCATATATAAAGGGCACTGCAATAGAGAGAGTAGCAAAGGCAGCAGTCTTCTGTCCTACCTAGCTAGCTGCCTTTTTTGCTTTTATAGCAGTAGCAGAGATCTATCTTCAGATGACCCTGCTGTTAGTTTTTTTTCTCATTAATTTTTCTGTTTGTGTAGGTACACTTGGCCTTGCCATTATTAATGGAAAATTTAGGGTCGTTTAAATGAGACAGATTTTTGTAAGATGCTCATGGATGAATAGAGCAAGACTCCTTACACCCCCCTCAATGATTATATAAAAATAGGGCTTATGATAGATTTGGTTAATTTTCTGTTTTCTCAGCTTTGATTTAATTGCTTGGTTTACAGATATGCAAGACTTAGGTGTGATAGGCCTTAGGAATCCAGAGCCAAAATCAACCTTTTTTGTGAAACTCTTTCTGTGTAAGTTGACCTTGGGGACTCAACATCCATAACCAGCCTGACTAGTTAAATCTAGAAAACCTCCAAGAATCCTCTCCAAGGTGTCAAATCTGTTAGAAAGTTTTGCTGGAAGGGTGGCTGTCTATTTTTCATCATACCTTTTGGACAAGTCCAGGTGTCCTGGATGGGGATCATTCTGGCTGGTGTTGTCAGGTTTCTGGTCAGCCTGACCAGGAGGTGTCCAGGCTGGGCTCCTTAGACAGATGATGTACACTGACTGAGCTCCTTTGGAGTCACAGCCCACACCCTGTTTACTGCCAAAGCCACCCATGCAAAGTGAGTCCTGTTCAGCCCCCACACACTACTTCATTTTCTACGTTGGCTGAGGGGGTAATTCCTGCCTGGTGCTTCATCTCTGTTTGAAACCTCAAACGTTATGTTGGTGGGCTCCTTGCAGTCCAGTGTGATTGACACAGTTGCCTCTGATCCAAGTAGGAAGTCCTAATCTTCTTTTTCTTTCAGCGCTAGCAAAAAAGAAATACACTTTGAATTAAGATTTTAACAGGGCTGTATTCTGGAAGTTCAGCAAAATCAATAACGGTGGTGATAAAACTGCAGTTTAATGGTAGCTGTTATAGTAAAACAACAGTCAGTGTACAGCCATTTTACCACCCTATGGCCATGGTTTCTACAGTTTATTCTGGCGGATTTATTGTTGCTTTCATTTAATAATCTACTTCTCTTTAGCACAACCACCATCATTATAAGTTTAAAAAAAGGCCTTTATAATTTTACTGCACACAAAATAATAGATTTTACATCTACTGCCTAGCTAGCAAAATATTTAAATTCAAACTGTTTATAAACAGAACAACAAATAAATACAGTTTAGGAACCATCTCTTTTGGTGGAAATTGGATAAGCCTCATCGACTTCAGCAGAGAAGTGTGTCTGACAGTGTGTAAGACGGTGAGTCCTGTGGCTGCAAACCTGCCAGTAAAATCCAAGCATACTGTGTTGTGCAATGGGTAGCAACCAGCAAACTGGTTTACATTCCTAAAAAAACTGCATTTAAGTAATTAAGAGCCAGAAGGTAGAAGAGTACAGGAATACAAGAGACTTTGGAGCATCTTGATGGGAATAATAATAGGCAAAATACAGACCAAGTGTCATGCTAGTACAACTCCACTGCTTCTGATGCTAAGGACTAAAAGGTGGGATCATTTTTCAGTACTGAGTTTTGTGGAAATATTTTTGACTTGTGGTGGGTTGAGTCACATGTGAGTTAGAGTGTTACATGGCCAGGACATTGCATGCAAGAGGAAAAGTGAATAAATGTAGTAAAATCAAGTGGTATTAAACAAAAAAATAGAATCAAAACAGGGAGGTGCTGTGGCTTTCATGTTGAATGAGAATGTCAGTATTATGTGTTCCTCTCTTTGATGCCAACACTAACTTTCAAGGCAGTGAAGCTGGTCTAGGGCTGGATCTTTCAGGCTGTCATGCACATACAGAGAGCGTTTTTTCTCACATCATGCTTCTGAGGCTGTGCTATTGCCATGCTCTACAAAAATACATTGGGTAAGAGATCAGACTTGGTGAGTGCTGTGTCTGATGTGGGCCAACAGGAACTGCATGGGAGAGGATGTGCTGAGTGAGGGAGGTGACAAAGGGAGGTGGCAGAGAGGTCCCGAAGAAGGAAAATTGAGTGCATCTCTTGACAGGCATTTGGAGTTGGCGTTTCTTCCTGCAACATGTTTTTTTTTTATCATGCCAGTTGAAAATTGAGCTTTTTCAATGTGTTGTTTTTTTTTTTTTTCCTGGCCTGTGAATTTGAGTATGATCACTGATAGCCAGAAACATGTTAAGTCTTGTAAAAACACTTACAGCAATTTGTGCAATAGCCAGGTGAGCTTATAAAGCACAAGATTAATATCACCACCCCACAGATTAAGTGACTTAAATCAGGATTGTGAAAAGACTCTGTGTCAGGACTACAAATAAAGAGCAGGCCTATGAGTCCCTTTTGAACAAAGCCATCCCCCTCTATGAATGTGCATGCCTGCTCCTGTTGAAATCAATCCCAGCACTTCTGCTGATTTTTTGGAATCAGAACAGGCCACGAGCGCCTGTTCCTTCAAGTCTGTCTCCTGCACTAATATCTAGTTTGGATTGCCTTCTGCAGTCTATGTTAAGTGCTTGATAGTAAAATATTTGAGCAAACCCAACATTTTTCAATGGAATTACTTAAATTAAGGATGCATAGATCAACAGAAATATATTATTTCATCAGAAAATACAGAAAGTTGGCACTTCAAAGCGCCAAACATTTTGTACAAATAGATGATGTACCCAGTCAAAAAGGCAAACTAAAAGTCTTGATGTATGTTGAACTATTTCTTCTGTGTATAGAATTACTCCACCAAAAATGTTTGGACCCTGACTAGCCTCTGTCAGCAATAGAGGACCCGGCACATGTCTTTTTAGAATCAAGTCTGTTTTCTTCCTCATTCCTGCTGGTTTGCCTATTAAATAATATTCAGTTGCACCAGAAAACTGCACCTGAAGCAAACTTAGTTGTCGATGATTGGGGACTGCAGTGCTGCAAAGCCATATTTGTGGTTTGAATGAGCGCAATTAGTTTTAGGTGTGATGGAATCATGTGTCTGATATAATTTCTTCCTTTTCACCTGCTTATCTTACTATTTTTAAGTCTCCTTCCTGCAAAAGGAAAAGTTAGAGAATTAGATTACCTGTCCAAATCTAGTGAATCACCTTTCTGTGCAATACGTACAAACCTGCAT
>VZTL01042415.1:39356-55410 GCA_013400535.1 Scopus umbretta | reverse complement strand
ACTGGTGTTCCGCCAAGTTCTCCACATCTTCAGTGCGCAAAAGAGGGGTCCTCAAAGAATAAGCAGGTGTTCATTAGTCCCGTTTTCCTCACTGTTCCCTGTGCAGCCCCATGAATTATTTGCCCACACCATTCAAACCTTACTCAGAAAGCAATTGTTAATTTCCTCCTGGGCTCTACTTTGATGTTCATTGCTAAAATACCTCAATGCTTGACAAATATTAATGCACTTATTTTTATACCATTCATCTGGACATGTATTAACTCCATTTTACAGATCAGGAACTATGACACAGGGACAGAGGTTAAAAATATCCCCATCTACATACCCAGATGGAGGCATGGAGCTTTGATTTTCAGCACACCCAGGACTATCCAGCACATTGCTCTCAGTTGGAGGTGCACAAGCTCCAGTTTTCTGTTGGCACGACTCTTCTGCCTTGCTAGGCACCTGGTGGTGCCCACATTGCCAGCCCCACTGAAGTCCTATTTGGCAGAGGTGGGGAGGGAGTACAATTCAGTGGCAGGGAGACTGTAGCACTGCTGGATTTGGAAATTGAGTGTTGAGCTACTTTGAGCTTGTATCGTCCACCCATGATTTCTGCCACAAGTCACAATTTCACAGTCCAAAGTTAGCCCAACTCTTTTTTCCATGGGACAGCATTGCTTGCCATAGCACACAGTCATCTCACCACCTTGCAGCACTTCGCACTATCTCAATTAATCTATATAACTAGTTGTGATTTTCCTGAAGACTCACAGACGTGCAGAAGCAGCAAGTTTGCATCCTCTGGGTATAAAAGAGCTGTTAATTAATAATTGGATGTCTCAGCTATTTGGATGGTAAGATGTGATTTGCGGTTTTGAATGCATTTTTCCAAGTAGGACATGAGTTCAAAATTGCTTTGAACACTTCTGAGGGACTGGGCTGTGACAAGGGTCCGTGCTAGCAATTCTGTCACGTCTGTACAACTGTGCTATGAGCATGGGGAGATTAGTCTGGCTGCGGCTCTCAGGGTTGGTTGGTTTAGCTGGGGGATGCAGGTGTAAATGCCATGCATCCACATGCAGTCATAGCTGAAATATGTAGGTTGAGATCATCTCACATCTTCATGAATCATCATCCCTTCTGCAGAAGAATGAGGGATTAACTGCCTGTGGGGACCCTCGTTACTTTGGTGCCTTGACGTTGCAGTCTGTGTAGCCGCTCAGTTTTCATCTCAGCTTTGGAGCCCAGCTCCAGATAAAGCTGGGATAATCTAAGAATATTTGAGAGGAATTGAAATTAATATACCGGGCCTATGGAGTGCCTGCATTAGCTATGCCATGGATCAAGGTACCTGCCCTGCATGTGACCTTGGAGACCGCACAAATAGTTTCTATAATTAGGCACATCTTGCTGATAGATAGGTTCTCTTGAAGCAGCATGTTGGAAGGACAAGCGTGCCTCTTGCTACATGTCTTCTTGTCATCCTGTGTTCAGTGGTCAGTGAGTATGTCCTGATGGATAGCTCCCTTAAAACCACTGCAAAAACCTTTCCCAAATAAACAGCCCGAACACTGCTGAAATCCTAAAGAAAGCTGCAGGCTACCATGGTTATTACAGCACCAGGGGCCGCATAAAATCCAGAGACTGGATTCTCCCAGGGTTGATACCCCTCTGGAAGAAACCTCCCCATCAAACTTGTTGGTCAAGACTTGGTATAATAAAACTCGTAAAGCATAAGATACATTTTTGCAAATTTCACACAAATTTGCACAAGAGCTTGGAGAAGGCTTTGAATGTTGTATTATGGAACAAAAGTGAGGAAAATGACGTTCATATTAAAGATGCATTTTGTTCTAGATTCTGCTGCTTACAGGAGTTTCCTCCACAACTGTTGCGCATATACACTAACACATTTTCCCACCAGACACCAATCCAATGTGGGTTTCGGACTGCAAAATCAGGCAGAATCATAGCACCAGGTGGGATGGCCTCAGGCCAGTTTCTGCAGCCCAGCAAGCCTCCCACAGGCTCTGAAGTAATTTTTGGGAGGCTTTGAATACCTTATGCAGAGGATATATTAAATATGCCTTAGAGTAAGAAAGGAAAAAGGCTGAATTATTCTGAGACCTGCAGAAATAATATTCAAATGTCTAAGGAGTGTTTCAGTGTCCTGAATCAAACCAGAGGAGTAGATCAGTTTTATCACAGCTGACGGGTCTCAGAAATTGGCTAAGTACCTCTCGCTTCTAGCAGGGAAGTAATTTTCTCAGCTTAGAAGAAGGAGGGGAAACTATAGCAATATTTTGCACAGTGTGGCAAGACTGCTTGCTAAGGGGATTTAAAAACCCCACAAAATTCTGTGACCTCCCTTCTCCAAAGGAATAAGATGGATGAGGGATTAAGGTGCCTTAGTAAACTGGCTGGTGTCTCTGAATATATTATGAGAACCTCTGTCTCAGATATCATCTATCCAAGAGGTGAGCACTTTTTTTTCCCCCAAGAATGGGCATTTGCTAAGCTTTCATCCTAACCAGTGGAAAGAATGGTTGTTTCTACCAGTGACAAAGAAATTAGTCAAGTGGCTGGTGAGTTCCCTTCTGGGAAAGCCCCTGTAAAGCATGGATGGTCTCCCAAGAAACATTTAACTTTTCTAGTTATCAACAAGAATTTGGACTGAACCTGTGAACAGGGACAGCTTTTAAAAGGACACATCGTTATCTGATAAGTTAAAAGGGTAGGTGAGATAGGCACTGAGATGACAACCAGCCACTATTTCTAACAAAAGGCAATTATTGCTAACAGAAATACTAAATGTCAAAACTCAGTTTTTGAGACCCTGAGACTGTCAGCCTTTTGCCTGTGCCTATAAAAGTGTTCTGCACCTAATTCATCTCTTTTATTTTTCAGGGTTAGAGGTGGTTACTACCGCAAAGGTAATAACTGGGAACTTACACGCAGTTACACAGCAGTACTATGGATTCACTGTGGAGGATTTTCATCTTTAATGACTTATTTAGCAAGTTACAATCCAGAAAGATTGATTAGATTAAGGAAAGGGGAGGAATACTAATGAGGATCAGCTCTGCCAAGTGGTTCAATCTGAGGTGCATTTGAGGGCTAGCCCATCACCAAGAAAATCCTGTTGAATTTCAGCCTTGGGGCAGCAAGATCCATCTTCTGTGGGACGTGGTAAAGTGGGTTCATCCTGTAGTACAGATGTTAGTACAGATGTAGCACAGACTGTTAAAACAACCCAGCCCCTCAGTGTGATGAATGCAGGCAATGTCTGGAAATGTACCCGGCTGGCAGCTCATGGAGACCAGAGTAGAGACGTGGTTTGTTTCGTGTTGTTCCAGCCCACCTGTATGGTGGGTAAATAAGTGTCTTCTGCTCCAGATGAGCTTGTCAAGTGGCTCCATGCACATTTCAAGCCACAGTCAGCATCAGTGGATATGCATGTGAAAACACAAACCATGGTACCTTTGGTAGAGACATGTGGAGAAATATCTGAAAAGTGTGTTGTGCCCATATTGTTGGAACAAATTATATGACATTGGCATCCCTGGATTTTTGCAGCCATGACGCTACTGCAATGAGAGGGTTTTCTTGTGAATGTATTCTTCAGTTATACACATTTGCCAGTCTGAGCTAACTGTCTGTAGATTTTGTGTTGATTTCAGCCAGTTCAGCCTCACTCTTTCCTGTTACCTTTGTGCAACAGAATAGCTACCTTAAAAGGCGTTGTGTCTAGCTTCTGGTTGGGTAATTTAAAATTCTTAAATGGGAGATTGGGAGATAACATTTGCTAAATAATTAATCACATATACACTTGTTTGCAGGCTGAATTTTTCTCTTGTGGGGATAAATGGATGTTTGCATGAAGAACAATCCTTTTGCACAAATCTGCGCAGACAAAACTTTGTTGCAGCCAATATTAAACATCGTGGGAAATCAACATGGCTGCAATGAATAGCTGTTAAGAATATAAATGAGTGTGCTTAAAAATTCTTGGGTTATCTGAATTTCAAGCTGAATGCAGCAGCAACCCTCAAAGAATGATTTTTTTTAATAAATAATTCACTGTGTGCACAAAGGCTGCATTTTATTTCTATTTAGCTTTGGATTCCTTGAGTTTATTTTTCTGGCATATGGGAGATGTGGAAGCATATTATTGGCCGTATCTTTACAAGCAGGGATGTAATTCTGGGAGTGGTGAGAGAGCTTGACTCATGACATGATTTCTGCCCCAGAGCCTGAACTGTGACACAGCCTCTGGTATCCTGTTCTCTCCACTCACCCCTGAAAAAGGTGGAAAGCAAGAAGGATACTGTGTGAATGGGGCAGGAAGGCCAAGGACCTTCTCATGCCCTGTGATCCTGGCAATGTTACCGGCAGCCCCACTGATGGGAGACAGCGATGGCTCTGAACAGCTCTGGGGAAAGGTCAGGGTGCACTCCACTCCACTCCACCAAAATGTGCAGCATACCTTACAGTAAAACAAACAAGCAAACCTTGAAAAGAGAAGCAATATGTCGCCCTTGTTCAAAAAGCCTATCTTGTAAAATGGACTTTAAATGCCTTTGGGAGTTTTTACTACTACTCCAACTTGCAATTCTCTTCACATCTCTCTTCAGTCCCTAAATAGCATCTTAGAGCTCTAAAAATCAGAACCCCCTAGACCTCCTGCTAGCATAATGAGATTTGTTTCCTGCTTATTCAAGTGTGTCTGTGCGTGTTTAGAGAATTGGGGCTGGGAGCAGGGGGCAAAGGGAGACGAAGGCAGGCTGAAGTACCAGTTTTCTATCGAAACTGCTGGGAACACGTAATTATAATCGGCACCTTAAAGCATCAAAACATCTTTCAGAAATGCTTCCACTCCATAGCAATAATTATTGCTATACAATCATGAGGAAACAGCATATTCAAGAACACTTGGTGTAGTTCACTTTACAAGAACATGTATATTTGAAGATTAAAAGAACAATAAATGGAGTTGTTCCTCTCCAGGCATTGAAATTCATTTGAGCTGATGGACTTGAATGCGTGTTTGTCAAATACAGGTAATGTTCAGCTACACTGTAAATCATGGACTACCATAGCTTGTGCATACTGATGTTTCATGAAAAGGATGTGCTAATTTTATCAGCTATATTCAGCCTTATTGAATGTCTATCTTATAGTGGACTGAACCGGTATAATTGAACATGTCTTTCCTTATTAAATGTAGATTTGGTTTGGCTTGAGGCAGAGGTGTGAGAACAGGTCAGGCAGGAAGCTGCCTCAGAACCTGAAGGTTTAGGTTAAATTAACTTATTTTTAGGTCTTATCAAATTTAACCAGTCTATCCTTTTTGCCTGTTCTTATAGATCTGAAAAATGGTGACTTGAGCTAATTTACAAGTCAGGGCTTTAACCGTCTCCTACAATAACTGTGGTTTTCCTAACACCTGAAACATTTAATTAAAAGGTTGAGGGTTTATACAGCCCTCAGATAGGGAGACTGCTTTTAGCGTTTAATCACACTGCCGAAGTAGTAACGAGAGAGTCCAAGGGAGTTTGTTGTCACTGTAATAAATATTTCTCCTGGATGGTAGTTCTAGGGGCTCAGGAACTGGGTGGGCTTCTGTAGGGTCGCGGCACTGAATCTGGGTGAGCTTTTAAGAGCAATGGGTTTATGACTGGGCTTAATCTTCATTCCTCTACCTGTATCTGTCAGTATTGGCTGAAGCCTCCTGCCCCCTCCAAAGGGACTATTGCCTTGTGAAGAGACAGTGTCTGACTACCAAAATCACTGCTGTGCTGTTTGTGCAATACTAAATTTTGTTTTTAAAGAACAATTGTTACTTAGTATAATTTTGTCTGAAGTTCTCTCACACTGTTTCTGCTCTTGGAGGAAGGTAAGTAGGAAAATCAGGTTCTGACCAAGGGTATGAGCTTGTCAGAAAGCCACTTAATGCAAAGGCATGGAGGTAGGAAAGTACCAAATTCCGCTTTATGGACAACAGTCTTTTACTACAAAAAGACAAAAAGTACCAAATGCAATTAGTGTTTGTGGTTTTCATATATCAGAATTAGGCATAAAAGGGGAATGCAGAGAAGGATCAGAGCATGCTGACTTTTCTTCCTTGAGTGCTGTCTTACCCTGTGCAAGTCCTGCAGCATTTTGCTTCCACAGATAACTGCTCCATTGTTCAATTTCTTGGGTGCATCAGGACAATTGCGTGAACAAAACTTTGCAGGAGGTGACCCTAAAGGAGTTTGGTTTAGACAGTTACCTGTGATAAGTTGGGGAGAGTCAGAGATCGTCTTCAAACTGTTTGAGATAAATAGTTTGGGATAAAAATGTAGCTTTTAAAAAATATAATTGACTTCCAATTTCATCATTTTAAAGCATTTTAAACATCATCCCTAATGTTAATTGACTCACAATTGGGTGGCATGAGGAGCAGATGCCACTTACCTGTCCCTTGGCACCCTGAGCAGATACTACCTGCCTTCTACCAGGCATTATAAACAGATTCAACCTGTTCATTGGCAATGTGAGAGAAAAACACCTTCTGTATTCACTGGCAAAATGTGGAAGTGCCACTTGCCCTCTGCTTATTATCATAAGCAAAGAGCTGGCATGTATTTTCCCCCTTCTATCAGCAGTAGAGATTGGAGATTGCCATTTATTTCAGATGCACTCTCACCTTTAGATGCATATGATGTCTCATTTTTTTATGACCAATTAGTAGCAGAAGCAATCATCACAGCAATAACAGCAGTGCTGTATTTGTGCCTGGAAGCCCAGTCTCAGATCTGTTCATGATGCTGCTGGATTTTTCTGTAAATAAAACTTCAGGAAAGGTGCCAGCTGAGGTTAAGTAGTTCCTCGTTATTTAACTTAGCTTATGAATTAAACTTATGGTGGTGTTCATACAAAGGTTGAAGCATCAGTGAGTGCTTTGAGCACCAGTTCTTGGTGTTTTGGAGATTTGCTTTCTCCCTCAAATAGCTATTCAACTGGTGGCCAAAGGAGGAGTTCAGGCTGGAGTGGACACCCTAACGCTACAAATGTTGGCTGGAACCAGCCATTAGCACCTCCTTTGTAGCAAATGTTCCTGCGGGAAACCTACAGGATTTCCTAATGTTAGAATTAAAAGCTTCAATGGATACTGCTCTACAGGTCTGGAGAGCAAACCAGTGTCCTGGCAGTTTTATAGCTATCCTTTAAAATGTTGTGAGAAGGATAGAATTCATCAGGGATTTTTCCACGTGAAAGATCCTCAGTTTCATTCACATCCATGGGAAGTATGTGAGATGGGCAAGCACTACCCTTTATTTACAACTTGCAGGTATCAGTCCCAAATGCTGCTGCAGAGAGAATTTTCTAACCAATCCCTTTGACTATGTGTCTCATTTTGTACTTTTCCACAGCTCACCTTTTTCTTTCAAGCAGTGAATATACTTGTTATTTGTCCTCAATCTTACCCTTACGTATTATGTCTCATTAAGTTGTTGCTCCTGCTTCTTTCCTGCCCAAGGCAGCAGCCTCCAATACCTTTGCCTTACTAACCTGCAAGCATTTCCCCGTCTTCTCCCATGCTGCCTTTCATGCTTGAATAGACATCCTGTAAGAATTCACAACTCCCCTCATTATCTTCCTTCAAATCCCTTTTAAAAATGCTTCTAGGCTATGATAGCCACAAGAAACCTCTTGATAACAGACCACCAGTTGTAGAGACCGCTGCTCCTTGCAATGACTGAGAGCCGCTGGGTGTTTTCTCCCATCAGGTGACATAGTTTTGTATTGCCTTCATTTCTTTTCCTGTGTAGATGGTGGAATTTCAATACTTCTGGGGCTGGGCAGAGCTCCTGCACACCTTGAGGAGATGCTGCCTTATCTCCTGTAGAAGTATTTGCCTTTTGGAGAGTCCAGAGAGACAACACAAGGCAACACAAGGCAACACAAGGGCGTAAAGTAGAGTAGCAGCCCAGAAGGATGGCGTATGTATGCCTTGTTTGAGCCAGGACAAAAGCATCTAAATTTGTTTTTTCTGTTGCCAAGTTAAAACTCAGTTTCAGTAGTTTCCAGCTTTTCATTTCTACACAGCTGTTACAGTTAGGACTTGGGCTGTCTAAACTGCTGATGACGCTTTCATTTTGAGTGTTCATGATGCTGGTGGAGCAACGTTATGCTGTGCGACGAGTGTCCAGCAAGCTGTCTGGGCAACACAGACCAGAGGACAGACTTTGTAAGGATGCAGGCATCTATTTGAGCAAGCTCTTGGGCACATCAAACTGTCACATAAGATTTCCATGACAAGCTGGCATGAAATTCAAATTATGGGCAACTATTGCTTTCCAGTCTTTTCACAATTTATTGGGATTCGCGCTGAGTCTCTGCTGCAGGCCACTCCTTTAGCTTAACATGACCTGACAGACAGTACCCAATGTTGTGTGTCACAACATGAAACATCATACAGTGCATCTGAAGAGAGAAAGGAGCGAACCTGGGGATGGAAATAGTTTTTAAAGGTTTTATAGGGAAAGAGGAGTCTTTATTCACAAAAGCTCAGGATGGAGGTATTTGGCTCTGATTCCCCTCCATATCCTCAGGAAACTGGTGATGTGCTTCTAATGTAAAAACTACCACCACTACTGATCTCCACCATGGATGATGCTTGGGACAGTGGGATATTCAATGACCAAATCCCTTGCTTGCCTTGTGGCAGCACATCAACACCCTCTGCCTGGGTGGCAACTCCTGGTACGTTACACACCGAGCACTTTACAAGAGCAATGATTCTCAACCCGGGTTCATATGGCTTTCAATTTGAAACATGCCTCCAGCCCTTTCTTCTGCAACAGAAATGTAAATTGCACTTAAACTCTTCTTCCTAATTTAATTTGGAAATAATATAAATCTCAACCTTCTTCCCAGGTGATCAGAACTGCATGTGCTGTGTCAGGAAAAGACCGTGCCCAGAAAGTTAGGTTGGCACAATGCCTTCTTTGTGTATGAAATATCTAACCGCATTTCAGACCTCATTGTAATTTATCTTACTCTTCCCTTCTCTACTCCTTTCCCCCATATATTAGGTCCTACACAGACTGCAAACTCACAAAGATTAATGTGTGAATAAAACTTTACACTATGCTCTTTTACAGCAGGTTTCAAATTAGATCAAACAATAAGAAACTTCACTGACACTGCCCAATGTCTCAGTGAGCTTGGGTCCTCCCAGAAGGTCCATTCCTGCAAATACCACATTTCTGTAAGCCCAGTAGCAAAGCATTAAGGCACATAGACTTGCAAATGTGAGCTGGCCTCCCTGAAGCTGGCAGGGGCAAGCACACCAGCTGCATTCGCAGCATCAGAGGCAGTTGCATTGCCTGGTGAGTAGGTACTTTGGAGCAGCCCCATTTGAAATGATCTGGGAAAGCCACAGCCCTCTGCCTGACCCCTGTGCGAATAAAGATGTTGCTGTGTCCCTGGAGAGAACCAGCGTACATTTTCTGATTTCACCACTGCACCGTATGGGTTGTGTCAATAGAAAGCCACAGTCTTTTTTTTGGCCGAGGGACTGCCAGCAGTTCCGTGGGAGGTGATCACGGGCTGCCGGTGTAATTACAGCGGCGGAAAGTGCAGCAGCAAGTCGCCTTGCGTGCAAAAGGCTGCAGGGCTATAAGAGGGGTGGAGGGCTATACAGTTTAGCAGCTGTGCTGCTCTGCCTGTGCAGAAAGTTAAGTGGTAGCCTACAGGAATGGAACTGTTGGCTCCTGACCCATTCAGTTCAAAAGCAGAGTTGCAGTAAAGTTATAAGGGAAAGCAGAGGCATCATTCAGGCAGAGTGGAATTAAGGTTTTATGTGGATTTACATTCATTTACCAATTTCTGATTTTTCAAGACGCGGCTTTTTCTGAATTGGAAAGTTTCATCAACCAACCTTAGCTCTTCACTTTGCAATGCAATCCCTCCTTCTCTCTGGCGCGAATGAAAGCATTATTTGTAAGAGTTAGGATTATATAGGGAGCTGTAATTGCCATCCATATTTTCAGTTCATGTTATGGCATGGATGAGAGATCCATGTCACTTCTGAGTGTTTTCCACCCCGTTATGTTTATACTCTACTGGTAGCGAAACAGATGCCACAATCCCCCCCAGACCTGTTTCTCCAGTGCAGTTGGAAAGTTGTACCTATTTTACTATAAGGAGTTAATGGTAACTCTTTGAGTACTTGATGCAGCTCCCTCCCTGCTTGCCTCTTGCAGCCCCTTCCTGCACCCCCTGCCCTGACCCTGAGAGCCAGCTCATCCCTGGCTAGAGGAGTTCAGCTGGTGCTGAGAGAAGTGCTCCCTTTTCCTTCCTAACAGGGATGTGCTATAGCTAGAGTAAATGCTGGGCGATTAAGGCTCTAATTAGAAATGTGGTTCAGCTGATCATATACATAGGAAGAAAATAAGAAGTATTCTTCCCTGGAGGAGTGTGGGTAGGGGCTATAAGCTTTGCCCTTTGTGGTGTACAGTATCTGGCCTTTAAACAGAAAGGGGTTTTTGGGGGTAGGTGGTGTGCCACGTTTGTCTCTATGTCATGTAGTGAGCTGAGAGAGAAGATCCCACGTCACCTGATGCAACTGCTGCAAACAGTAGGACACCCCCCCCCCCCCATTCATCTCAAAGGGTCTCTGAGCCCCTCTCACAGCCTCCTCTTCCCCCTGTAACCAATGCCTGGGGCTGTGAGAGCTGTGACATTTGGGTGTCTCTAACATTTGCCTCATTTCAGACTGCTGGAGTTGGTGGAGGCTTCAGAGTGCAACTCAGGTCCTGCACACATGGTAAAGGCTTTTCCAGATCTAAATTGTGGGGCTGTAAGGATGAGGCTCAGGGACCTTCTAAGGGTAGGAACACACCACATCCAGAACACATACAGGACATAGGAAAAGGCAATGTCACGTGACCGTGCTTTTCCAAGTCCAGCTTACAAAAGCGAACAGAAACCTCCTGGGATTCAAGGCCATTGAGGTCCCAAATCATGCAAGAGAACCCCATTCTTTAGCTCATCTGTCAGAGGAAAATAAGAGCATGAACGTTGCTATACTGTTATTCTTCCTACCTTGCTTGGCTACCTACCCTCACATTATTTTTAACCTCTTCTAATCCTTATCTGCACCTCTGTCCTTCATGTGAGTCCTCTAATCTTTTCTACCTCTCACATGTCCCATTTCCTCCCTGTCCCCATCCCATATGTCTTTCCCCTTCCCCTTCCCTAATTCTTCCATGCAAGTATTTGCATGTGTCTGTCACTTGCTTTTTGAAAATACTTCTGAGCATCTTCTGTTCTTCTCAGATCGCATCTCCCCAAGATAAAAATGCTATAATAAAACCCCTTTTGGCAGAGTCAGGAGGCAGCAACATTCATTTTTCTTTTCCAGGCTCCTGCCAGCTCTCTGATCTGAGCTGACACTGACTGGGTGTAGGTCAGATTTGGTGGCTACTGCATGTCCCTCCAAGCTACCCAGTGGATGTGAAATCTGGCAGGCTAGACAGCTTTTCAGCTACTTGGCCTACACACGCGCTATGCAATTTGTTTGGTCTATGAGCATTGGGCTCTATCTTTATCTCTCCACAGAACTTAACTCTTCACTGGATGCTGTTTGAAATGGTGCTGTCTACAGGTGTGTCGTAGATGCCATTAACTAAAGTAATAGCTATTTGACCCCATTGTGTGGGAAGTGCGAGAGTTCAAGGAATCCTCCCAAAGATGACTGGGCTGTCATGGTAACAGATGGAAAGGATGGTGTCTGACTGCCTAATCATGCAGCACACGGGGTAAGCAACGAGCGGTGCCGTACCGCACAACATGGCACCGTCCCTGCTGTTGTGACGAGGAGCATCTGCAGTGAGTGATGCTGGGGATACCAAAGGAGAAGGAAAGAACATGTAAGGGGGTGGGGGATAGATACTTTAGGAAAGATTATCCTGAAGAACACTAATATTCACCTGGTAGGGTGGAAATCTTAACAAATGCAGCAATTATGTCTTGAGAAGAATTTAGGCATCTTCACATAGAAACCTCTGGATAAATAGTGGCCCAAGGGGAGGTGAATGCTGTTCCCTGGCCTGCCCTTGAGCTTCTTGATTACTACTGTAAAGGTATCTTAAAGTAATCAGATACAATCTTACCATTTTAAATAATTCTAAATAAGGCAAAAATTATTTCTGTTGGCTACTGTCCAAAAGGCAGTCAGTCTTTTTTGCATCTGCTGGTCTAAAACCCCCAGCTCATCTTTTGTTGGATTTTCTAGCATTTTCAGGGCATCTAAACGCCAGCTAGCCTGTCTAATACTACACTGACACAGTCTGACTGCTGTGTTACTGTACGCTAAACTGATATTTATTCTTATCCTAGTCTACCTGTAACAGCTACATGATCTCTAAACCATCTTCATCTTTACCTGTATCTGTCTGTTCTTGCATGCTAAAATATTATTCTTAGGCCTGCAACTAAAGGGTGGCTCTATACTGCTGAGCAACCGGACCACTTTGGACATTTTCACAACCTGTTTTGAGACTTGGATCAGTATTAGCAGGACAGTGTGGTAGTCTGTCAACCTGTCACTCCTTTCAGCTGTGCTCTGACGTCTCCAGATGGATCTCACACCCTTCCTTGTACAGCCCCCAAGTAACACCTGAGCACGCCAAATACTGACTTTTAAACAGAATAGGTTGTCCCCCTTGACCTGGTTAATGCACCTTGCCTGTCTCTTTTAACTGGTGTTTTGCCATAGTGGTACCAGTTAGGCTTGGTCGGTGAGCTGTGTTAGGACTTGTGAGCTTCTGGAGATCCCTTCACTGTAGTGGCTGGGGCTAAAATAAAGGTGCTGACTTTGGGATGGATTTACCATTCCCATGGAAAGACAGCAGTTCATGATAAAGCTAAAATCGGTGGAGTGGAGTGAAATGGGCAGGTAACACTGACCCATCAAAGGATATCTGGAGCCAACTGCAATGGCAATAGAGTTCATTCTATAAATGGTGTGGTTGGGTGGGGACATCTGTTGCCCAAGGCAGAGCCTTATGATAAACTGCTAGCTTTACTGGTCTGGAAAGAGTATTTAGAGACTACACCCAGCCCTTTGCCAATGTGTTAAGTTAGTTCAAATTAAGCCAATTAACTCAAGCAATAAAATCTGAGGTAGTTGCACTCAGACAATATTCCTGACTGTTGATGGAAATGGAATGCCATAAAAAACTTAATTATTTTAGCTCTTAGAAGTTAAGCAAAATAAATCTTATTTTATAGCTTTTTCAAACCAGATAACAGCAGATAATAAGAGCTTGGGACAGCGGACTTGGTAACGAATGTCATAAAAACCCCCCAAATAGTAGGCCAAAACCTCCTTCTCTGCATGTCAAAAGTAGCAAGTTTCTTTATCAAACCTATTAGTGTGCAAGGGCTGTGCATAACTGAGGTGCAAGATAGGGGAGACAAAGAATCATATTCCAGAGCAAACTTAAAATGCTGTAAAATTAATTTCCTAGTTATACATATCAGTTTATAACCTCAGTTTCATGATCTTGATCTGGGTAATTATCAATAAAAGAGTGGATGATTGAACATAACTTTGAGACCAAAATCTCTGAGTGTGATATTGCTGACAGTGAGGTACTCTTTCTTCTACAGCTGGCTGGAGCCTTCGGCTCTGGATTGTCGTCACATTGGCTAGTTTTATCCTGAGGAAGAGAAGCACCTTTGGATCCCTCCAGACTCAGTGGGAGGAAATTGGTGGGTTGTGTTTCAGGGCAGAGCCCAACTTTCAGGGCTGGATGTGCATGAGCATGGAAAAAGGCTGGATGTCTGCTGCTCTCCATTAGTTTGTGTGTTCACTACACATACAAAAAAACCACTGAAATTAAAGCCAGCACCCAATGAGCATGCACTGAGTGGAATTGCTTGGGAGTATCACTTTATCAGATGGTTTAAGGATAGTGATTTTGTCAGTTAAAATAAAGCTGTTCCCATTCTTCCTCCTTCATTGCCTTCTCTCTTCACTTGTGGCTCAAGTTTTTGTTATTTCATCCTGTTCTTTTGCATCCATACCATTTTTCTTCTTTTTATCCCCCTTCTTCCCTCATGAGGCATTTCTTGTTCTTCATTGTTTTCTTTTGCCCTTTTTTTTTTTTTATTTATAGTTCTTCTTTGGTTGTCTTGCATCCCATTTCACTACTTTGTCCCCTGTAGCTCGTTTCCAGATAACCTACTCCTTTCCACTGCACATCTGTTCCCTCGTAATTCTCCACCTTCTCCTCCATAGGACAGTAACAGACATCAGCCACTACCCTCCTCTCGTCCTCTGCATGAGTGTCTCAGGGAAACATATTAGAAGAAATAGGGGAGCACAGGATCTTCCTTTGCTTGCTGGTCAGTCGACCAGCTACTCTGGTGGGATGGAGATGGATAGGTAGCGTGACCAGGAGGAAGCCAGCTCAGAAAGCTCTCCTTAGGACATCCCTGGAGACTGTTTGCTTCTCTCTATTTCTATATTCTCCTTTAAGCATCTGCTTTTGGCCACTGTCAGAGGTAATGAGCCTGCTTTTGGTCAGTCCTAGCAATGCCAGTCTTGGGGCTGCCTGCGAGCAGGCGATAGAGCTGTGTTGTCGAGAGCACTCAGGCAAGGGCACCCTCTCCACTGAAGGGGTCTCGAGGTTTCGGTGAATTACGTCCCTTCTTCCTCAGCAGCAGAAAAGGTCAAATTCTGACCTTGTGGGGATTTTCACAAGCATTTTCAGCCACAAACCTACAAGAAAATTTTCACATGGATAGCCGAGTCTTGCAGCTCTTTTCAGACTAGAGGGACAATTCTGCCTGCCCACAAAAAAATAATAGAAAAGGAAAAAGCAAAATGAATAGCGCAATCCTTTAATCTGATTCCAAACATCTAAACTCAATCTCCCTCTGCTTGTGCTTGCTGATCACTTGCAAGACAGACTTCCCCCTTCAGCAGCCCTAGTCCTGGGCTCGGATGTGCTCAGTCCTTCTGCTCTGGGCTCATCAGCCCTAGCCCTAGCAGCAACGGGCAGGCAACGACAACGCTGTGGTCAGCTCTGTGCTCAGATAGAGTGGAAGATGTCGGTGATGTTGTGATTAACTTATCTCTTTGTCACAGCACTATGAAACACTCGGCTTCTTTATTTACACCCTAGGAGGCACAGATGTGCCACCGGTTACAGTGCAGCACATGTAACTGTGTCTTGTTACAGGAGTAGCCCATGGAGAGTAAACCTGCAGGTCATGGATGCAAACATGTGAGGCTGTATGGCATGTGAGCTGATGAGCCAGTTCACATAACAAGAAAGCAGCAGCAGAAAAATTAGGAAATAAAATATGCTGGTGATTATTTTGAAGGAAACCCATGGTATATTAGAAGGAAAATACAAAATTTACTGAATCTTGCTTCTAACCTACTAAAGTCCATCCTGGCTCCATTTTAAATGCCCAAAGCAATCTTCAGTGAGTGCTGAACTATCCACAAAAGAGACAACCATCAGCTACATCCAGCAGCAGGATCCTTGATCCCCAAAATGATATCTCTGTAGACCCAGAACTTTTTGGCAAAAATTCAGGTGCAGGGAGGAACATGGTGATCAGGCTGCAACAGCAACCCTTCTTCTGACTGCCAGCTCCCGCCAGCAGGTCTGCTTTGGCTGGCCACTGCCTGCTGCATCCTCCATATGCCCCACTCTGGTCTTTCTGGTTCGCA
Organism: Scopus umbretta; assembly: GCA_013400535.1. Lineage (NCBI taxonomy): Eukaryota > Metazoa > Chordata > Aves > Pelecaniformes > Scopidae > Scopus > Scopus umbretta. Next base: position 39,677 of record VZTL01042415.1, on the reverse strand, counting down.
GTGAGGAATGGAGACAAAAACAACTTGTGACACCCCATTTGGCTTATTGATAGTCTTATTCTGGTCTGTCGGTGCATGTCTTCCTTTCAAGGAATGGCACCGCATGTCCATGTGCCACCCCATTGCTCCCACAGCTGCCCAGACTGCATTTTGAGGTGCCTCTGCTGGCAGACGGTTTGCTTGCCTGTCCTCTGATGGTGCAGAGCTACGGTCACCTTCACATGCCCTCCATCACCTTGGTGATCACCAGCACTTGAGTTCCAGCTTGGAACTATGTGCTGAATATAGGAAATAGGAACTGGACAAAGGCAATTGATTCCC
>VZTL01042415.1:0-39324 GCA_013400535.1 Scopus umbretta | reverse complement strand
CCCCCCCCCCCCCCCCAAATGATTTGTTTTAATCAATAGGTTCAGTTAATCAATTTTAATCACTAGGTTCAGTTTTAGTCTAGAGACCAAAACTGCTTTCCTTCCAGAGGTAAGACAAACAATAGGTACTTAAAAGTAAGCTTATAGGCACTGCAGTGATAATCAGATTTTAGAACTCAGCAGTCATAATTTTCTCTACACCGATAATGATAGGCAGGTAAGAAAATAGCTTGACCGTAGCTCTCTATTCCAGGTGGAAAAAAGGATTCACTTACCTTCAACAGGAATTTCCAATAAATCTATATTTAGTAGCCTTCATAGTCTATCACTTGATGAAATTACTTTCCTTCATGAATGTGCAATAAAGTCTGACAGTGATATATGTAAGGACATTAAATTTTCAATGGCCACGTTATGAACAAAGGTGATCTAACAAAAAATAATATACTTTAAGGAGCAGACAGCAGGGCTCTGGCTCTGATCTCATTGACAAGGCTTAACAGTGGTAGACCTCACTTTACATTAGTAAAATCATTCATTTATATGGATATATGGGAGAGGAGATCTTTCTTCCACAGGTCTGCTTCTCCTCTCCCACACATCCATTCAAATGGATGATTTTACTAATGTAAAGTATATTATTTTTTGTTAGATCACCTTTGTTCATGTCGTCTAGTTCAGTGTAAAGCCAGAGACAGAAATTCGTTAATGAAGAAAGAGAATCAACTATGTGTGTGACATAGGCTGAAAAGCCTATTATTATCCTGCCCAGAAAAAATATTCCCCTCAGCAGACTATGATTTCCCCTATGCCATTTCCCATTTATGTTTGGAAGGCTAAAATTGTGCTGTTTCTCATAGAGAGGAAAATCTTCGTGCTAGTAGTCAAGTCTCTGTGGGTTCCTGATGGTTATTATCTACTCCTCTGACATGGTTAAAGATCCAGTTCTATTTTTAGAGGTAAGAAAAAGACTAGTATGTGCTTGAGGATTATGGTTTAAAGTGATCAATGTGCCCATATGTGTTTTCTTATGACTGGGTACTTTGCATATTCTCTCATTGCCTCCACTGTACCTGGGAAAACTGACTGTCCTTGCCTGGCCTTTGCTTTTCTCTCTCTCTTTTAATTGTGTGTGTTTATTTGATTTCATTTCTGGAGGACCCCTTACGGAAAGGTTTTTCCTATCCTAGTTAAAAGGTGCTGCCCTTTTATCACTCGACTAAGGCTGAAATCCAATTTGAGCCCTCCTGTGTGCCACTCTTTATTTATGGTATCATTACAGTTTGTTTCAGAAGAGCAAACCCTCTGCAAAGCTTTCATGATACTTATCTAGCAAACACTGTCACTTAGCTACGGCTGGAGTCCAATCTGATGCATTAAATTCTAGCCTCACATAAAGATAATGCTTTTAATCAGAAAAGTGAGACAAGTTGTAAGAGCTTGTTCACAGTATCTGTCAGCAGGGAAGTAGAGTGAAATCAGGACAAAGTCTAAGTCTTTGTTTCCAAAGATGTTTGTTTCACGAAGGCTTATTAACAGCAGGACTAGATAAATGCAAGGAGAGGAAGGGCAAGCCTATGCTACTCTAGCTTATACTTGGTAACTGCTTCCACCTGTGCTCCCACCCTATAGAAAATGCAAGGGAGTGGGTCATCAGCTACAGAGAGGCAAGTGGCAAAAGTGTGGACAGGGGTGGATCCTGCAGAAGTGCTGATGCGGTATGGATCCTCTCTCTAGCAGCGGCTTGGACAGCTGTGTTGTAGGTTTGCTGTGGAAGCTGATGGGCCAACAAAGCTACTACAAAGTGTTGAAGCATCTAGGCTCATCAGCTGTTGTGGGGATTATGGGTCAAATTGTTTTCCCTCTTCTTGGAGGCCACCACTAAATTTTTGCAGGAAAGGCATCTGTTGAGGGAATTTGAAAATAGTCGATTAATCTGGCCTGCTGATTGCCTTCCAATTGCATCTAATTTCTAATGTGATATTCCTGGTTCACTTTCAACATTTCCTCTTCTATAAAGGATAAATAAGAACAGACAGAATTGCTCATTGCATTAATGCAGGAGCTGATTTACATATATGAGTGTAAATTCCTGACTGGTACAGATCATCCATTTTTGAGCTGTGGTAATTTCTACAAGCTCAGAGTGGTACACTGGTGATGTAGGAAATAAAAATAGTTTCTTAAAAATAAACATCCCAATACCCAACCCAAATGTCTGAAATAAATATAAAAAAGCATAGTAATGTTCATAAGCTTGATGAAATTCTACTGGAGTTAAACATTTCCTTACTAATTCTCTATAAATGATTGTATAGGGAAGCACTGTCCTTAGAGTTTAAAAGAAGCAACATTCTGGGACAAGATAAGGATAATTTTAGCAGTTATAGTGTTAAATAGAAAAGATTTCGTTGATCTTAAAGCCTACTTTTAGCTTTCGATAAAAATATAAATATAACTGGCTTTGAATAAAAGACAAATCAAAAGATATGCTATTCTTAAAACTCAGCTAGGTTTCAGGTATGTATTCATCAGCATGCTTCTAAAATAACAATTCTTACACAAACTACCCATAATGATTAAAATACATTTCTGAACCTTGCTGCCTTAATCTTCACAGTAGTTTTTAGTTATATGGAGAAATAGCAGAAGTGCTTATGACCCATACCTCATTAAGGACACTCAATTTTTAAATCCTTATGCATTCAAAATTTATATATTTCTCAGAAGCAAGGAGTTGCAGTTTTTATGTCAGCTGGAACTCTGCTATATAATGATACCAAGTAAAAAAATCCCTGCAGAAGACAGTATCAAGTCCAAATGAGACTGGTAAGCACTTCACACCTAATCACAAAAACAGTGCTTAGTGGAAAATGCCCCTCTCACAGCAGGACTGCTAAAAGATGTAATCAGTGAAGCAGGACAGGAGTCACATATACAGCTTTTCAAAAACCCTTGTTCCTGGTCAAAGTGTTGAGACACTGTGCGGTCAGACCTCTCCTTGGGAGTTTGCATGAGGCTGAGCCTGAAAAGCAGTTATATGGCTCTTGGTCCATGTCTGCATAAGAGGCAGAAATTGAATTGAAGGTGTGAAGACACAGGAAAATTCATAGCATGCCTGGATGCTCTCACTCAGGAATTTTAAGTGGCTGTAGATCTCTGTAGTTTATGCCTCAGAGAATTAAATTATAGTGAATTAAAGACTCTGCTGCACAAACTCAGGTGATTCATGTTGAGAAGATTTAACCAATTAGCAGTCTGTTCACTCCTCTAGCTGGAGACTTCTTCCAGCAGGGTCATAACTTGGCCTGCCTTCAGCCTCTCTGCAGTGCTGCAGTTATCACTCTGTCTTATTAATTGCTTGCACAATCAATTGCAGTTTGGATTACCTCTTGAGTCGATGAACTGTGGCACCAGGAATTAGGCCTTCCCCGTCTCCTGCACTCTTGCTTTGATGATAGGAATAAGTGGGGAGGACAGGCAGGTGGAAAAGGCAGTGTCCTCTGTCACACCAGCTAAATCTTGCAGAGCCTATTTGTTAGGACCCTGAAGCCATCTTAGCATCTTCTTGCAGACTGAATGTGCTTTGAATTATGTGCATCGCCTCCTGACTGCAGCAGGTTTTCCTTGAGCTTCCTGAGTACGTCTATGAGTAAACAGGCCTCTAAAAAGGGGCTTCTCCCCTACTGAGGCAAACAGGAGAGGGAGGCTGGCTGAGCATTCCTGCCATCTAGGGTTACCCCAGGAATAGTCGTGTGGGAATTAAAAGGCACTTTTGCTGTTTGCCTCATTATGTTGCCTGGTTTTCTTACTGAAGCCATGAGCTTGAGACTGTTGCTACAGGCAGGGATGCTGAGTGACAAAAGGTCTGTACTATCCACTTCAAGAAAAATATACACCAGCGTGAGATAGGTGTAGAAGGAGCTGAACCCCATACGGATGTAAGTTCAGAAGTGGCTGAGGACTGTGTATCGAAGGAAAGGAAATAAAAGGGAATAAGTGCACGAACAGAATTGTATGTGACGATCTCAGGTGGCTCCCCTGCCTGCAGTGGCTGGCAAAGGGGATGCTGTGGCTGTGGTCCCCTTCTGTGCCTTTTGAGGTTTCCCATGGAGGTCCCTGCGCTGGCCATGGCAGGAGAGCTGAGTGGCAGAAGGCAGGACAGCTGTCCACCTCTTCTGCAGGTCAGGAACAGGAAAGCAGCAGACTGCAAAGTTAAAAGCAACCATCAAGGTCACAAGACGGCCCTGAGTTAATTCTCATTTGAATTATTAGTGAAAGCAAACTAAACCCTCCCTTTTAATGCAACACTTTCCTGTGATGGAGAATCCAATTTACCCCTGGTAAATTGGTCCAGTGATTAAGTACAAACATCGTTTAAAAACTACACTGGGTTTCGAGTCTCATTTTTTCTAGCTTCAGGTTCTAGCCATTTGATCTTTGATGCATTTGACTGCTAGGTAACAGACTGAAATCTGCTCAAGTTCTTTTTCCCCAGGTAGGAATTTTCAGGACCTACCCAAGTAACTCGTCAGACCTGATGGGATAAATAGCTTGAGCCCCTGGAATTGGTTGTTCTTAAATGTGCTTTCAAATCTCCCAATCATACTCAGGAAATTTCTTGGAATCTTTTCTAAGTTTTCACAGGTTTTTTTGAGTGGCAGACACAGCATCTCCATCAGAGATGGGTAAGTCTCATATGCAGAGAAAATCTAAGCTCCCTACTTCTATCAGTACTCTTTAATTATGCACCTAATGACTACATTTGTCCAGGGCCACAGTGCTGTACTAAGAACCCACACTGAACTGATTATCTGCAGATCTGTCCTGCTGAAGATAATGTTTGTTTACTGTAGAAAGCCAGGGGAGGATTTATGCTGCTGCTGCCTTAAAATGCAAATACATTTTCTAGGTAGCCGTACTAAAACATGCAAGATGCCATTCCCCTCAGTCAGAGAGCCAGGGTCTCTAGCCCGACTTATATTCTGCAATGGCTTGCTCATGTTTTATGATGTGAAGACAAGCAGGCTGGTTTTTGCAAGTATGACGTGTCCTATGCTTGGTCTATGGACGCGAGAAAGAATTTAAATGGACTCATAAGTGCCAAGGGAACAGGGGGAGACAAAACACAGCAACTGGCACCGCTCTCACTTGATTTCCCACAATGGCTTTGTTACCAGGACTAGATGCACTTGTCAAATTTCCACTCCCTTGCAGAAAAAAAAATGAGAAAAATTGACAACAGTACATCCCTGAGGGCTGCATGCCCAAAGCTAATCTCTACAGCTCATCTCAAGGCTGCGCAGAACTGCCTGAGGAACACCAGTCTGTGAAAGCAAAATAGCCAGCACGCAGTTTATTTATAACGGCAGTGAGACCCAGAGGAACAGTGCTTGGGGGAGGGTGGAGCTCTCTGTGTGAATTCATATATTAGAGAGTGAATATTTAGTCTTTCAGGCCTCTGTTGATGCTGCAAGTCTGCGTCATGATAAGGTGGCTTGCTCATAATCTGCAGATATTACAGAAACCATGGGTCGTATCCTGGTGGTCTTAATACCTAACATCCTAGGGAAATGATGTGATTAATGGGGCTGGAGGCACTTCGTATGTGCTGCAGCAGTGAATTGCACAAATAGTAGTCAGCAAAACCAGCATAGTTAATAATTTTGGTGTAATAAGTATATGTCACCCTGCTATACAGACATACAGAAGAGCTTTCTGCAGTGAATGTACTCGGGAGGAGGAGGGACCCTCCGGGCTTAAGCATTGTAGGATATAGATGGGAGACATGAAGATACAGGAGGAAGTTCGTTTAAGAAGGGTTTTGGGCATGATTCTCCACACCATTACTTCTAAGTGCCTCTTAAGTGAGAGAGGGAGCAGTTTATAGCTGTGTGTGTTGCCACTGCACAGCTGTGGGTGACAGCACACCAGAGAGGTGGCAGGGGAGCGCACACAGCAGGAGGGCTGGAAGGCATGCGAGTTGCCTTGGGTCCAAGACAGCTGTCCATCTTCTGGGGAGTTACCTGACTAAAGTGCCTGCAAAGATTTTAAACCAGTGTACAAATGATAGTGAATTAAGGGTCACTAACACTGTACATTTACTCAAGTCGTATTACTTAAACGCAAGGTTACAGCAGTGTAAAGAACTAAAGAACAGAGGCGTTTAAAGAACCAGCATGAGAAGCTCGGGCAATAAACAAGAGGAATTACACATTCCCATTTGTGAAAAGAAATTGGATATCATCAGGAGTAGTGAGAGCTGGTTCGAAGACCGAGATAGCTGGAGTGCCCAAATACTGGCCATAACCTCTGCAGACATTAAATTGGGCAGCAGAGGTGTATGTGTGTTTTGGGTGCTTGTGGTAGGCTGGGAGGAGCTCTCTGCATCAAAAATGCCATTTGTACCCCAGAGTGATTTATTTCTAAAAGGCTAAGGGCTCTTATATACTGACAGTCACAGGGCTACACGCAGAAGGCCTGGGAGGCAGTGGTTGAATGGAGGAGAAACAGTGAAGGAGAAAGACCTTTGTGGGTCACCAAGAGCATCCCCTTATAATCTATGTGAGGTAAGCAGAGGAAGTCAAATTTTGGAGCACATATGCATTCTTCCTTTCACACCATAAACTTAGAGTTTCCAAAAGTGGTAGGTAGTTTTCTAAGAACAAAAGAAAAACACTTTTTACACATCATTAAGAAAACCCTGTATTAGATGTTATTCTGTTGGATAAGGCAACTTGGTTACTGCAGAAGAAAGTAAAAAACATTGTTGAAATGTGAGTGATCAAATGCAATTGCATTTGCTAATCCTAACTGGAAGACAGATATATCTAGCAATCTCTCTCTCTCGCTTCCTCTCTGCTCTAAAAAAGGATAATTCTCAAAAGACAAAATCATAATGATAAAAATTGAAACACGAGAGTACAAACGATAATAGAACACTCTTCAAGAAAGGTTTATTAAATTTCAAGCCCTGACAATTTAGCAATCGGGGAAAACCAGGCTACAGATTAGAAGCGAGAGCAGCGATTATATGTGAAACTAAATGCATGTATACACATTCATGCACATTCCCATATAGCAAATTGGAATGTGAGGATCTCAAATTTAACAGAAAATTCAGAAAATTGATAAAGGAGGCTAAAGACAATGCTGGACAGCCTAAACATTTCTGTTTTAAAGGGATTCCTCAAATGTATGAGGAACGGATTAGCATTGGTAATGGAGAGTCATAGGCAAGAATGATAAAATTATCAGTCTTGATACTAAAACCTAGAACTTTTCCCATAATGGTGCTGTTGGAGCCATGGCAGTTTAAAGCTTTAGGTAAAGCACATTTTTCAGGGAGTGATAAAATCTTTTATTAGACTTGCTATCAGTATGATCAAAACTATCCATTAGTCCATAAAGATATTACCTCTCCCCAAAAGCTTTGCCTCAGGATTATTCAATGGTTGGTTGTTCTGTGGTCAGAAAGATGCAAAATGAGGGTTTCGTGTCTCAGCGTGGTAACAAACACTTTCTCCCCTGTTCTTAATTAGGGAGGATGTTAAACAGCAACTACTGAAGTTAAACATTTTAAAATATCAGGACTATAGTGCTTGTATCCAGAAGCATTGAAAAGATTGCCTGAGGAGGTTTATGAATGGATTGCACTGATTTCTAGCAAGTCTTGGAGCATGAGGTCTGAGGGATGCCAGAGCTAATATTATGCCACAATTTAAAAGGGTAAATTGAATGACCCAGCAAATTATAGACCAATTAATCTAGCAATTCTCTGGAGGAGACATCACGTAAAAGTGGAAGAGGATCCGTAAGTAATGAATTAAAAATAACAGCAGAAGTATTGCTGTAGGTTTATGAAACATCAGTTTGCTCAGCTTAATGATGTCAACAGAGTATATTTTGATTTCTGCAAAACAACTGAAATCTGCCATCTTGATGAAAATATTGGCAGTCTGCAAATATCATGGTGGACCCTTACTAGGTAGATCATATGTCAATTAATCTGCTAAATTGCAAAATGTAACTGTGAATGGGAAATGGTTATCCAAAGGAGGGTATGTCTGTCGGCTCTCCGCAAGAACTCATTCCAGTACTGGTTTAACACTTTAGAAACCAATCTAGTGCTATTCAGCAATTATTATTTATTATTTAGCAATTTTATCAATGATTTGGAATAATCACCATCTGTACAGCTTTCAGTGGTGGTGAAACTGGTGGAGGGGTAAGTAACTTGGAGGGATGACCAGCAGGCATGCAAGGTGATGTGTCTAGGGAAGAAGCATGATGGAGATCTTAACATTAGGGCTTGTAGTGGAAGGTGCGTAGAACATGAGTTCCAGCCAGGCTGTTGAGGTAGAGCAGGTGGATGCAGTGCTTAGGTGTGCAGGGGAGAGGCTGTTAAGAGTGGACAGGAATGGAGCAGTAGCTCTCTGTGGAGCAGCAGTGATGTGGTTAACACTGCACTGCATCCCATCCTGATATCCTGACTGTGAAGCAGTAAGAAATTGAAAAGGGTTTGGAAAAGAGTGACTAGATTATGTGCAAATTTGAAAACATGCCCTGAAGATAGTAAACCTGCAATGCAAGTGAGCTTCTAATCAGAAGGGCCCAATCATTCACTGAGCAGACAGCTTCAACTGCCGTTAAACTTTTTTTTTTTTAAAGAGAGATTAAAGTTGTTTTTTTTTCACTAGGGTGTGTCTAGTTTTTCCAAGGTGAAGAGGCAAGCTGTTCATTTTATATGTCTACCTAGAGGAGAAGAAGTTTCTGGTAAAAGCCAGCTCTGTAATGCATCAGGAAAAAAGAGTAAGAACAGAGATGGGAGAGATATTCAGGATGGACATAAATATATAAATGCATGCTTTTGTTTCTTTCTTTTTTTAAATGGAGAAATACTCACCCATGTAGGCATCTTATGTTGGGGTCTTTCTAACCATGCTCAGTTACCTTTACAGGGGACTTGGCACAAGTGCACCAAAGCTATAGGTTTGCTGCAGATGGTATGGTGAGTTTGGCTTGTGCCTGTGCCATGCAGACACCGCTGTCAGAATTACCTTTCTGGCCTTAAAATCTTAGAAGTGAGGAATGTCTCACTGGTTTAAATAAGCAGGGGCTTCAACCTGAAGAGGTGAGTAAGCTCGGTTGGCAAAATAGTGGGAATCTGCTGGAAGGCCTGGGTTTAAGGGCAGTTGTGGGTGTCCGCACAGTGAAGGGTTGGGCTCTTCTGACAAAGCAGTTAATTTGTACTGCTGTTGATGCTGACAGAAACACATTAATTGTTTTTTTCCTCCTCCAGAATTTTAATGATCCTGTACAGATTTAACTTTGCCATTATGGGAAAGTGGTTCTTTCTTATGAACACAAGTGCTCAGCTTGGAAATCTCAAACCACCTTTACAATCTCCATCCCCGCAATAAAAGTCTCTGGATGGCAAAAACTGCAGAACACCCATCTAGCTTTTATGAAATCAAACCCTCAGGCAAAACTCATAAAAAAAAAAAGCAGTTGGAAAAGAATGATTTTATTTTGAAGTACTTTGTGTTTTGCTATGTGTTAAAATATATTTTGCTCTAATCTATTCTTATATTTGCAAGCAGCATCTAAAAGGAGATAATATGCAAAGAGCGCAGTGACCCGATACATTTACTATTACCATGTACTTGTAGAAGCCAAATGAAACAAGAGTGTTTTCAATTCCATGTAAATAAATATGTATTTTAATAACAGTTAATGTCAGTTCATAAAGGGAAGCACACCAGGAGAGTTCTTTAAGAGAAGATTACAATCTTGGTGCAAAATCTTTTTCTAGAAAGTGATTGAAAAGAAGTAGGAACTTGCAAAATATCATCTCCAACACAGGAAAGTCTCGGTTCCATTTTGTTCTTCCTCCCTTAGGAAAGTGGAAAGGCATTATTAAGGCATATCAATCAATTCTGGTAACACCTTTATTGCCTAATATTATCACTGTGTACATACTGATAATTTCTCTGCATATTGTTTACATAGTACATCTTACCAGTCCCTGCTTCCTCCATGTAAAAGTTATCACAAAAAAGTGCACGTGTTGAATAATCCATGTGCACAAAGCGCTCGGTAATGCTTCGACATTATCCACCACTGGCAGAATCTGTGAGAAATGTAAAGAAGAGAAGGTCCCTTTCGCTCAGATAGCAGAACCCTGTAACGTTAGTCATGGTCAGTACTCCTCATTGGCTTTGCCTTCAAATTGTACAAGTATCTTTCAGGGGAAACCTGTCATGCAGCGGTGCATGAAGAATAAACTATAGGTGTTAGTAGAAATTAAAAAACCCATACTTTATCACAAATCTGCTGTCAGACTCCGGTTTTGGCCAAAGTTCAGTACTGTTTGGATCTTGGGTTCCATCTCCGCTCACCACAGACATAGAGTTAAGGTTGAAACTATGTGTGGTTGTCCCAGCATATCCTTCCCCCTCTTACATCTCTTTTGGCTCTTACATCTCTTTTGGCTCTTACATTTATTGCTTAGCTAGCCTGAAACAGTGCATAGTGAGTCTATGATACCATACAGGAAGGTGGGACTGCAAGGAACCAGTTGTGTCTTCACCACTGGTCCCTCCCCATCACAGACAACCTTGGTTTAGGTACTTTATTATAAGGAACCATTGAACACCTCATGCATGTACCGTTCCTCTCCTCACCAGCTACAAAGCAAACTGAAGTAATGTGGTAAAAGGCCAAAACCTCCAAATACAGTGTGTCACAGGACAGTTGAGGGCATTTCCAGTGTCCCAAGACTTAGAAAAGTGAGGTTTTGCAGACTGTCACAGGCTGTCATGAAGTAGGCCATACCAAGCAACAGAAAAAGATGGAAAGCAAAGAAACTAAAAGCAGTCAGCTGGGAAACAATGATCATCACAAAGTGATCTGGAGGAAAATGGTTTCAAACCAGATGATAAGTTTAACCAGAACAAATGAGGGAAAGATGCCAGCTGGGCACCCGGAGGGGTTTAATATCACTGAGTGCACACTATACCATTTCCTGTGGACAAGCTCTTGTGCTTCAGAAGAAGGTGAAAAAATGCCAGCCCTTCAGGAGCCATGTTATATACGTATAAGGAGGAAGAAAAAAGCAAAAGAACCCCCCACATCCCCTGGTCTAGTATTCTCAGAGATTTGAGGCATGCATAAGTGCAGAATAAATAAAGTGTGAACAAGCACTATTAACAAGCAAGCTCTGATCAACTGCCCACCCTGCAGATATTGGGAAACTGGAGGTCTCAGGGCTGATACAGCAATCTTATGTTTTAATACCTTCTTTATACAATCCCTTACAATTTTATCATCCTCATTTTAAAAAAAATGGGAGGTCCAAGCTCCCACTATCTTGTATGTAGACTGCTTCACAATTTTATTTTTTGCTTAGTCAGAGCCATTTTTCCAATTTCCAGTCTAAATTTGTTCTTGATTTACTCATATCTATTTGGTTTTTTATCAGTATTATTCTTAACTTAAACAATTATTCTTTCCTTGGTAGTGCTTTCAAATGCATTTATAAATAGTCATAATAACGGTGATGTCACCGAGAAAACTGTATGTTTGGAAAACGGATATTGGACAGCCCACATCTTCTGGCAATGAGCAGTAACTGTTGACTGACTGTGACTGCTTCGGGAATTTATATTTTTTTGGCTAGTACTGCTGAAACACTCAACCTATCTCACAATAGTCCTCTTGCAAGTTAGAAGTGAGAAGATGATATAAATGGGTCCAGAATTAGCATTTCAGAGACCTGGGCTCTCTTAGTACACACAATGTTGTATCTGCATTAGCATTTTTGAGCAGAAGCAGAGTGTTTTGAAATGAATTTCCTGACCATCCCTCCTCACTCCACTTTTGGTTCCCACTGTGGAGTAGTCTTGGACCACATGGCCTTTTCAGAGCAAACCAGAGACATGCACCTAATGCACTGTGCCTGTGAATGTGGGTTCAGCTCTCTGTGAACAGACTATAAATAAATAAATAAATAGTGAGGACTATCCATGTGAGTGTTGTGAACCACACAGAAATATCGCGGACGTCTAGTCTTCAGATATTCCTCCCTACAGCTCCACTCCTCCTGGGCTGTGCTACCTGAGAAGCCTTAGATGTCCTGCATGACCACAGCAAGCAGTTTCAAGGATCTGTGCCTCATGTTTTCCATCCATAAGACAGGGTTAACTTGTGTTTTTTCTTGAGGTCATTAGAATCATTCATGACTTGTGCTGTGTGCTTACAACAGTGATCACAGCAATTTTTACAACCTCTTCCTTTTTGTTGCACTAGAAATTTCCCATTGCTGTTAATTAGTAACCAACTGAGCAAAGGAAGAAACAAAAATAGCTGACAAAGAATTTACTGAAAAAAAGCATGGCTTTGAAGAACTAAAACCAGTTAAATGTTTGGTTTGAATTTATTAACTATTTTTGAAATGAAAGGTTTTGTTTTGATATTTTACATTACTTTTCAAAATTTCCACAAGATGTTATTTTTTCATTTAAAATAAACACAATTTTTGTTTTAAAATATAGGACCTGATTATATAGCAGAAAACTATACTGAAGGCATTTGATTTTTAGGTCAAATGTGACTTTTTTTTAAAATTCATCCAGAATATATGTTTTCTAGAGTTTTTCTTTGTCATGTTTCAGGTAAAAGTGTAAATATTCTGATCTGACCTGAAACAACTCTCTTGTAAGTTTTCAGATCAATCACAAAATTGAGAAGAAAACCAGAAATCTGTTGTTTCCCAAGCTATCCAACAAAACACTGAAAACAAGCAAAATAAACTGAGAGTGAGATTACTTTTAAAAGAAAAATCCTCGCGTAACCTCAATATTCAGTGCAAGCCTCCTGTGGCTACACTACATCGCTGGAGTGCAGCTTTGAATCCTAGAGCAACAGTCTTTGGTGCACTAATACATCATTAACATGTCTGCCTTTGCCTCTGAGATGGCAGGGCATCTCTGCAGAGCACCTCTGCTTGAGACAACAAGATGTGCATCCTCTGGGAAGAAGGGTTTGCAGCTTAATGCAGCCCCGGCTCGGGAGAGTATCTGTCCTTACGAGGCAGTCACCATAAACAACTGTGTCTCATATGCAGATATGTTGCATATATTCACACATTTAAAGCATTCCTCTTTACCCTGACTTAGACTCAGTTAACAACATTAATGAACCCTTTTAGCAGTTTTTGACAATAGTTCCAAATTAAGCCATTTTCTTTCTTTTTTCTTCCTCTCTCCCTGTGTTGTGAAGCAAAGACAAATATATCTGAAATTTTTTCTTCTTATGATTGCAGCTTGAAATAATTAAATTCAGTAACTCCCTTCTACCCAGCAGCGAGAAAGACTTTCCATCATACTCAGAAGTCATGTGATACTCAACTGGTTTCTGGTTCCTGACTAGCTCCAGCAGGATTTTCTTTGAGATCTATTAGAGACTGCAAATCTTCAGCAGAAATTGCAAATGGAATAATTTAGCTGCCTCCAGAGCAGCACAAATTTCTGGTGTCAGAATCTCATTGATTTGTTTCAAGACCATTAATAAAAGCCACATGGCAAGTATTCTGGGCCTTCATTTGTCTGAGCTCACATGCAGGAGTTGGTAGAAATAGTCTCAATGCCAGTCCCTGTTAGATATTTGTTATGTACCAGATTATTTGTTTCCTTGCGGTTTTTAGACCCCCAGTGAGCTGAATGTAGATGGCTGCCCAGATCTGTAAACCACAATTCCCCAACCTGCCTACAGGAATGGACACACTGATTAGTTGGAGAGAGACAATTAATTAATACAAGTTTCGATGCCATAGAACATCTGTTCCAATAAAGACAGGACAGTCTTCAGGTTCTAGAAGAAAAGCAATAGTGTAATGTGTAGCAATATTTTTTAAAAAAGACCATTTTTCCCCCTGACCCTCTAATCAAACAGATGATAAAGAAGAGTTTTTTTTCAAAATTGGTTTGGCTCAGTTTAGCCAGGGGAAACAATGCTGGGTGGAGCTGGACGGCTCTCATTGCAATAGTGCTTTGTGCTTGCATTAGTTATTTTGGTCCTCATCCTTGAGGCAGCAAAACAGCTGAGGAGCCTTGAGCTAGCCCTGAGAAGAATATAGCCTTCAGCAATCTGGAAAGCACTATGTGCATGTCCAGATTTACACCATGATTCGGGCAACAAGTTGCATAATTTTATTCCTTTGTGGGGTTAAGATTAACCCTGTACTCTGATCACATTGCTAGTGTGATACTTTGTATGTCCGTGTGGTAAATCATATACATCATGAAAGCTTCAGTGATGAAGGATGTGAGGTAGACTTTAAGACTTTAAGACTTCATTACTCTTACAAGATCAGTGGCAGGAAGGAAATATTAAGAAATAAAACCACATATGCTAAAAGCACATGAACAAGCACACTTTATGTTGCAGATATTCCTTTGCTCATTATTTAATGAAATTCAAGCATTCTCATTGGAATGAGTCTCCAGTCTACTGTAGGAAAGGCAGCAAACTGTAGTAATTCCATTTTGCATCCAGATTTTCCTATTACACAAAACCATACGTTCATTCCTCAGCAAACGTGTGCTCAATAACACTGTTTCTAAGAAGAAATAAATAGTTCCCAGGGCAGAGCCTCTGCCTACGGTCCTGGAGATGATAGCTACAGCTCTGACAGGAGCAACCAGCCCACAGAGAGCCCCTTCTTCTTCAGAGACTGACTTGTCCCTTCTGTGGTCATATTTTGCTGCTGCTGGCAAGCCGGCTCTATGTTTTTCTTGGAGCCTCATTGATCTGGTGTGTTTAGTGGAAAAAAACCCCATTCCCCTGGCACCTTTCCTGTCTGGGTGTCAAAATGCACCGAAGGGCTGTGTAATTTGCTTTGCAGTGTATCTCCCTTTTGGAACATATTATTACATTTAATCTAGCAGTGTGGTGGGTGTTTGGGGTTCATGCTGAGCAGAATGCTTGCATACATTCCCTCCCTGAGATTTCACACAAATATGACAACCTTTCCAAGAATAGCTCTGGGAACATGATGTTGTTTAAAGTTTCGTTTTGTGGGGGTTTTGCTGCTGCTGTTTTAATTTTCAAGACTTTTCTCAATATTTTCAAAGCAAGCATCTCTTACATCATTATCATTCATAAATAAAGCGTGAACATGCTAGGCCAATATCTGAAATTCTTGGTATTTTACTAGATAACAGTGGTACAGCTAACAATTAAGAAAATTTAAAAATAAATTTTCATATTAAAGATGATTTAATACCAGTTTCTCAGTATAATCACCGTACAGTATCTCATATCATTCAATCGATGAAGGGTAAATCTTCAGTGAGCATCACCACTGCAGCCCTTTTAAACTGTCTATATTCAAAACTCATAACCTGGTTATCAACTTTTGTCCAAGGACATATGCAAAATATTTACTTTCTTGGTCTTCCCAAGGCAACTCTGAGGCTCTTCTTCCTCCTGAGCATGTGGAGCATTTTGTAGTAGTCACTGAGAACCTCAGAGAGCTGGCCCCTATACAGGAGTTGAAACTTCAGTGTAGTAGACTTGACTCCCAGAGAACATTGTCTTTTTATTGATATAATTAGTCTTTTTTCCTATAAATGGAAAAACCTGGGAATACATTTAAAAAAACCAAACAAACCTTTGAAAGCATAGTGTAAATCTTTACCAATGCAGAGAGAGAAATCCTGAAATGAATGTGCATCTATTACAGGGCTGGAAATAAACTAATCTATTTTTCTGAATTTCCTTCTAGATTGAATGCTTATTTGAGAGGGAGGAGAAAGAGCAACAAAATGACATATTTGCAGCAGTATCTGACAGAAGATATATCAAGACGAATGCCTGCCTTTTATCTATGAGTGAATCTCTTCTGTCAGACTCCTATGAGGGTTCACTCATGTGCGCAGCAGTGTCTCCAGATTCTCACCAGGTATTAAATGGATCCTAACTCCCGTCAACTTCAACAGCATGGCCAGTAGAAATGAAATCTGGGGATCTTTTACATAGCACAGGAGAAACTACAACCCTGGTCATGGTCAGTGATCTGACTCAGCCCAGTTATAACTATTTTTTTGTCCTATGCACCTTTCAGATGTTGACATGCAGAAAGCAGCAAATGCTGAGCATTTGCAGAGTGCTTGCAGATGGGATAAATTCAGTATCACCTGCCTGTGCCGAGGTCCCTCCAATGGGTTAGCAGGGCTGGCCATGGATCAGGGCCAGCCACGGGAGAATCCTCTGAGGTCCCCTTTCACTCTCCCGTGTCAAACTTGGATGTGCACTGTGGGGAGCCTCATACTCCTTTGCTCTCCTCAGACCCCCAGGACATGCTGGGCACCTGGGTGCTTTCACACAGGTGAGACCATAAAATTTCCCTCACATACTCCATCCTCTCTCTAAAGAGTTATGTCACATGCGCGGGCAACAGAGGAATGAGGTGGGTAAGGTCACAAGCACCAGGTTGGAAGGAGCTGGCCTTTCTGGTCCCTGCCTGCCAGCACCTTTGCATTTGAACCATGCTTTTTGAGATAAGCTTTCTGCTGTTGTCCTTAAGGAAGGAGTGTTTCTCAATATAGGCATGATGTAATGCTCCTTTTTTCACTTTGGAAAGAAAACAGGCATTACAGTCTACACTTCAATAATATCTATGCAGTTAAATAACTCACTCTGCAGCTGTGTGTGGGAGCACGCTGCAACGTCAGTCTCAGAGTAACTCATTTTTCAGGCACAGCAGTGCTGAGGAGGAGACTCCCTGGAACAGGGCTGACCTTGGATGGGGGAAGCCCAGCCAAGAGACAGTGCCATGCCAGAGGCTGCTTTGCCCGCTGTTTGCCATCTGGGAGTGATGGCAAATCCAGGCAAAACCTCCCCGCAAAGCATACTGTGAACTGAGGCAGAGCAGAGCATCATGGCCCTGGCTCCATGCTATGGCCCTGTCTCACACAGCTTGATCCTCTCTCCTTTGGCTCCATGGCTCTTTTCTGAGCCAGAAGCTGCAGCAGGAAGGAGCTGCTTTCCCCTGCAGTTTGTGCCCTCTGCGGGGCATTTTGGACATTTCCGAAGGATGAAGGGGGTTGCATGACAGTGGAGGGCGCCCCTTTCCACCACGTTGCAAGCGTGAGGTGCATCAGACATGGGGTGGAAACACTGGCATCTCTCTGGGCATTGGGAACCTCTGATAAGGCAAAATTTCCTTTGATGTTCAGCAGCTTGAAACACTCTCATTGGCATCAGTGGCACATTTCCCATAGAGCAGGGCATAGATAGCTGTCCCATGTACCCTGTTGGACATGCTCTTCAGGGTGCTGCTCACCCACTTATTTGGGACCACCATAGTAGGGCTGTGCACCCCTGCCGTTAATGTACGTATTGCTCCAAGAGCCTGGAGGTGCTGTGGAGCATGCCTGTCATTTGTACACCAGCTTTCCTGGCTGCAAGCTCTGCTGTATTCCCATAGGCAAAACATCTGATTTTGAGACCATTCAAAAGTTTTCAGTCACTCAGAAACTTCTGTCAGCTCCCGCTGCTCAGCCCTGGTTTTCATGTCCTTCTCTGAGCCCAAGCCTCCAGCATAAAAGCCTATTGTATTGCCACAAAGCAAGACCAGAATTTATTAGTATTTTTATTATTTCACTAGCATAAAGTGTCTGCTGTGAAAGCCCATCATGATAAAGTCCTCTGGGACATGATGGCCTGAACCTGATCAAAAGATGTTAAGGAAGCAGAGCAGTGAACAAGCACTTCAGCCAGTGTATGTGTGCCAGGAGCATTGGCATCTCCAAGGACCGACGTGGAGAACAACAGGCACCCAGCAGTGCCCTGACAGCAGCCAGCATGTGGGCGTTACTATGGAAAAGGGATTGTGTTTTTTGGTTTTTTAAGTGCTGTACCTAAAAGCTTTGCAAGGTCAGAAGTTCTCTGGCATAATGAGCACATATTCCTGAGGTGTGAAAGCACAGGATTTGCTAATCCGTAATATTTATTCCAGTTGAACTGGTTAGTAAACAAAAACCTCCCTGCAGGTCCATGGTGCCTTACTTTCCAAGAAGGAAAAAAAAATCAGAGGTCAAAAAGGATCTCTGGCCTGAGCAGCTGCATAACCCACTAGGTTTTACTTCACAACAATCTCTAACATGTCAGGAACTCAAGCCTCTATGGAGAAATTTATACTGTTTGTCCAAAATGGCTCTGAGGTCAAGAGAACCTTGACTGAATTTACAGAGTGTGTGTTGCAATGTGAAGGCTATTGCTCTCTAAACTGAAAGCAACAAGTCAGTCCTGTTTTGGTTTGTTTTTTTTTTAAGTACCATGTGCACATTTTCATTATGCTACACTAAAATATCACATTCTTCTACTAGATAAACCAGAAAAAGCTATGGGTGGAATAATTTTGGTCTAATTCCCCTAAAAGAACAATTTTGGAGGAAGAGGATAACAGTTTCTTTACCCTCAGTCAACACAAGGGAAAGGGTTAACAGAGCTGTCCAGAAAAACTTAGTGAGACTGCAGGTGTGAGAAAGGAGAAAGCAACACTCACTGCTCTGAGAAGAAAGCCTGAAGTCCATTCCTGGCAGATGCATGGGTCGCGTCTAGAAAGCAGAGTAATCAGGCTATAAATAATGATGAAAAATACCACAGAAACAGCTATTGAGCAGCAGTGGTAGCTAATGCCATCCCATTCATATGCTAAGCACTGGATGCTGTAGAAATCCAGGACAGCTGCTTTCTACTTAAGAGGAAAGGGAAGCTTCTGAATTATTAATATGGATGGGTTGAGAGTGGATATTCTATGCAACTGTGAGTTAATCCCATTAAAGGGAATGGCTAGGAAACAGTGGTGAAGAATCACAAGTACAAAATTAGCAGGTGGTCACAAAATCCTGGTGCTGGGAGAGTGCAGATGCATTGCACAAGCTTGCCTTCTCCTCTGGCCCCACCAAGCCCAGCCAGCAAGAGCTGGTGAGCAGCAGGGACAGCCCACCAGCAGGTACCCTTCTGTGGATGCTGCACCCTTTGTCTCTGCCTGCAGGGCTTACCAGGTGGAGAGAAATTGTGCAAAGAGCTAGGGAAAGTGAAGAAGGGAAAAATGCACGTTCACAGCAATTGCCCAGCAATTGGCATTTCTGCTTTCTGGAGTGCTTGCTTGGTGCTAGGAGCTTGGCCAGGCCACCTGCGGAGTGTGGGGTGCATGTATCCAGCCAGCCTGATTTTGTGGCCGGAGACTGCTTAGCAGTGCTTTTGTTTCTGGCAGGGCTTTAAAGCACAGCAGCTTTCTTTACTCTGCTATTGCTCCTATTAGCTGGTAAATGCCAGCCAATATCCTGTAAATAATGTGATGATCAGTTTTCATAATTGCTAGCAACTCTACCTTTCCATCTCACTCTGTCTAAACCTAACTCTTCTGCAGGGTTTAGTCTTTGTTTGCAAAAGTCCACTCCAAACCAGGACACAAATGCTTTTAGGGATCCTTTGGGCTTCATCAGGGCTTCTCCTTCCATTTCTTCTTTTAATTCTCCCAAACTAATTGTCCCACCTGTCAGCCTTTTTCTCACCCTGGCGAACACTGGCCAAGCTCAGGCTTCCTGCCTTGAGCCCCTCAAATCTCCCCTCTAAGTTGTTTGTGTGCTTGAGGAGTGAAGAAGTGAAGGCTATTCCCATCAGAAGTGAAACATCTGCCCCAGGAGCCACCTGCTTTGTCTGTGCTTGTAGGCACAGAATGAAAAACGGAAAGGGAAACAAAACCAGAGTGTGCTTGTGTGTGCAGGGGAAGAGGGGAGGGAAATGCATGTATGGAGGGGAGGAAGGGAGCATTAAAGTGCTTTCTCTGATGAAAAGTCCTCTCTGAGGTAACCGAAAATTGTCAGTATCTCTTTCACAGTGCCTTTCATGTTTACTAAGGATCTTGTGAAGGAAAAAAGAGAAAAAAAATCAAAGTAAAAATATATTCTTAGTTTTTAGAGAGTTTTCTTGATTGCAATATTTTTCTGTTTCAGACATTACTTTGTAACTCCGTAACTGGTATCCCTTTACAGGTGGGGCAAGTGCTGATGCAAGAGGGCGATGTGAAAGTATTGGTTCAAAGAGATATAACAGGGAGGGAAAGGGGAGAAGCGGAAAAGCAGAAGCCTTGAAAGGTGGCACAGAAGGCAGGGAACTGGATTACAGAAGAGAAATGTGGTGCAGTTTGGTGAATAAAGACGGCACAACAAGAAGGAGCTGTAACAATGGCAAAGTCATAAGCACTGCAAGTGTTGCCTGATGCTCATAACCAGCTGGTTTGGGTTCTTTCTCCTGCTCTGAACAAGTGGATGCTTTAGCTTTTAAAATGCTACATGTGAAGAATGTGTAGGCTTGGGGGGGAAGCAGAGAGTTCAGCTCTCCCACCCCGCAAAATACCAGGGCTAGCCCTCAAGTAGCTGTCAGGTTCAACTTGCTCTCTCAGAGCCCGCAGGTCACACCATTGAGTAGTTAATGGTGTTCAAACACCACCTTGTTTTTATGTCCTGGCTCTTAACAAGTAGCAAGAACAATGCAGTAACAAAGCACAACATGTTTATTTCCTCAGCCCCATTCTTGCTCCCTTGCTCATCATACACATTTGCGTCAAAAAATTTTGCACTGGTATGAAGGAGCTGTGTGAAATGGAGGGGAGGGCAGTGTCTCCCAAGCCTGCTGTCTGCTCTCCTCCATGCAGCCCCCACTATCTCTTTTGATTTAATGCCTGTGCAGTAGGTGGGACAATATATGCTCAATTGTTTCACATGCTTTTCTCTGCAAGTTACTCTCGAGCGGTGCATGATCAAAAGCAATTCTGCAAAAGCACTGGGGGCTTGCTCTCATTTTGCAGCGCCTAACACGCTGCCTGGGGAAAGCACGCCTTGCATATACATGTGTAAGTTTGTCAGGCCATGCAGCTCTGATGACCTCTGAGGAATGAAGAAGAGGCTTGAATCAGTCTGCAGACACTGCCGTGATTGTTGATTTTGACATTATCACCCAGGGAGCAGTGAGGGATGGGGTCCCAGCATGCGTGTCGCTGCACAGACATGAGATGGGAAGAGAGCTAACACTGTCACTAGTGGAGACATTAGTACCCTGCACAGGCATGGCAAGACTGTGAGAGTGGCAAATGGGAAGGACTTGGTTAAAAATTGATTGGTTTCATGAAAACTGAAGGAAATGATGGAGATAAAGCCTGGAGGCAACGAGGCAGTGAGAGACATGCATTCAGCAGTGGTAAAAGTGGTACTTGGTAATGAAACAAGGTTTTTTTTCTGTATGTGTGTAAATTTGGCTGTAGTTCAGCAGATGACCTCATTTGGTTTGTTCCTAGGTAACAATACCTATACATCCCTGCTAGAAGCAATGGCCAGCCCAGCCGCTTGGCTGTTGAGAGGACAGAAGATTTTATGGACTCTCTCCTGCCCTCTTGCTGCCTTCCAGCCCTTCAACCACCCTCTGCAGAAGGCAGGGTGCTTGCTTGGAGAGGCTGGGAGCCAGGACACCTAGTTCCAACACACCTTCCCTTTGCTCAGGCTTTCTTCCCTCTGATTTTTTCCACACAGCTAGAGCAGACAGGAATTCAGGTGCTCCTGTAGCCTGTTTGCCTGCTTTCTGGGACTTTCACCTCAAAAAAGACTGTCCAGATCCCAGGACACAGGAGCTGCCTATGGAGAGCTGGTAGATGCCCCATCCCTGGAAACATCTGAGGTCAGGTTGAACAGGGCTCTGAGCAACCTGAGCTAGTTGAAGATGTCTCTGCTCATTGCAGGGGGGGGGTTGGGCTAGATGACCTTTAAAGGTCCCTTCCAACCCAAACTATTCTATGATCTTATGATTTACCACACTTTTTTTTTTTTTAATAGTATGTTGCTCTGGTGCTATTTTGTGATGCAGAGCATTGGAGCCAAAAGGGCACATAAACAAATGTGTGTTAGGAGTGGCTGGGGGCGATGGGGCAGGAGTGGGCAATTTTTCATAGGCGAAAAGAAAGCATTCCCTCCTCAACATGCAATTCACTGCAGTGCAGAGGGCCAGCACAAAACTTACACATCATGTCAGCCCCACTTTAAAGGTCATTTATTGTGGAAATAGTTCTTGTGCTGGTTCTCTGAACAGGGATGAATATTAGTCTTGGTGCAGAGCATTGCTTGCAGGAAGCCCAGCTTAGAAATATTCAACATTGTGTTTTTTATGAGCCTCTTCAGTGCAATTCTTTTCACTTCCCTCATAAGAATTATTTGTATAGTCTTATTTTAAGTAAGAGAAATTTCACTCTCCCTGCCTTCCCCCTCTCTCCTTCCTCAACACTCTTTCTTCAGAGTTTGCCAACATTAAAAAAGGGATAAAGCCTTTGAAAGCCTCACTAGGACTCTCTCCTGAGACAGACAGCCATCTTCTTTTTGCTGGCTGAAGAGCACAGGACACAGAAGATTTTTCCCAATACCATCTGGTTTCTGGTGCAGCCTTAAGAAAATCCTTTTACTTCTGACATATGGCAAAAATCTCCTGTTAAGTGCTTTATTGCATCTTGTTTTCCTGCATGCTGTCCCTCCCTCCTTCCCTCCCTCTCATTCATTTGTGATTCTCCTCACTCTGCTAGCAGTGAGTGCTTCTCCAGGCTTACCCTTCAAAAGCCTTTTTATTCTTGTGGTCTTTTGGGAGGGGGAGAAAAACATGAAGGTAAGACGGGTACCACTGGAGACTAGCCTTTGTGTAAGTAAGTATTAAATAAATAGGGCAGATGATCATCTTGTCTCATGCAGAACCATAACCCCTTCCCCCAAACAGTTTCCTGAGACTAAAGGGATGCTAAAGCCTCAAGTTTTCAAAGGAGGTCTCCTCATGAGTGTCCATGAATCCTGCTTACCCAATTCCTTAGGTCCCTCTGAAGACCTCTGCCTATGTTCTTCACTATTGTTGACATGCAACTCTTAACTGGAGCTTTGCAAGAGTGAAGAAAGTGTGGAGACTGCAATAACTTGATGAGCAAAGGAAGCAAGTATTATGCAAACAACCTCAGCTTGCTCTCAGCCTTAGGCATCGCCATCTGTGTCTGCTAGGCAAGAGGATGCCAGACAGAGCACTGATGTTGTCTCTCACCTATTGAAAAAGTGACATGGGATCTTTATGAAAGAAGTAACCAGAAGCCTCTTGGGCTATGACTCACATGGGACCCTTCACAGAAAGAAAATAAATGTATTTGTTAATGAATTATTCCTAAAGAGGAACCAAACTAAAGGATTTCTGGACAGTTATTTTCCAGAAATTAGGTCAGACCTAATTAGTTGCATAATTAGTTGCTTAATTACCTAACTAGTTAACTGTTTGTCCTGGTTTCAGCTTAATTCAGAGTTAATTTTCTTCCTAGTAGCTGGCACAGTGCTGTGTTTTTGATTTAGCATGAGAATAATGTTGATAACACACTGACGTTTTCAGTTGTTGCTAAGTGGTGTTTATACCAGTCAAGGATTTTTCAGCTTCCCATGCTCTGCCAGAGGCACAAGAAGCTGGGAGGGGGCACAGCCAGGACAGCTGACCCCAACTGGCCACAGGGCTATTCCATACCATATGGTGTCATGCTCAGTACAGAAAGTGGGGGGGACTGGCCGGGGGGCAGCGATTGCTGCTCAGGGACTGGCTGGACATCAGTCAGTGGATGGTGAGCAATTGCATTGTGCATCACTTGTTTTGTATATTCTATTATTATTATTATTATTATTTTCTCTTTTCTGCTATCCTATTAAACTGCCTTTATCTCAACCCACTTTTTTTCTGCTGATTCTCTCCCTCATCCCACTGGGGAGAGGGAGGGGGAGCAAGCAGCTGTGTGGTGCTTAGTTGCCGACTGGGGTTAAAGCACAACACTGTTAGTGACCTTTTTTAACTTGTGGTGACAAATGCACGTATGCATGTTTCACAGGAGTGGCCCCACAGTGCTTCACAAACTGCAGCTCTGACTTAGCGAGTCTGGGACACAGCTTAGCCATGGTGACGCTGCCCCGTGATGTTACATGATATGTAGAGTTTTACATAAAGCAACAAGGTGAACTGTGGGAGCTGTTCTTCAAGCACCCTTCAAAGTCTTTGAGCAACATCAAGGCTGTTCTGAATGCAGGTTGCCTGCTTTCTTCCATTTCACATGACTTCACAGATGGCCCTCCTCATGGACAAAAGCAGATCTCTTCTGCTGGCACTGATGAACATCAAAACAGGACTAGCACCTACAACCAGGACAGTCAAAATGGGAGGTCACTTTTGAGGAGCTGAGAACAATGACGCCTGCTTAGTTAACACAGGTGCACAAGGGACAGTGAAACCAAAACCAAAGGCACTATTGAGCTGGTGCCTTCATTAGCCGCATGCTGAAGGACAGGTGCTGAAGCTGAGCACTAGTTACAATGGTGTTAAATGCATAAAAAAAAATTCTGTAGGCAGAGTGTTACCATGAGGTAAACAACACCTTTATGTAGAAAAAATAGAATACTGACACCTTGAAAGCTTTTTCGGTGACTAATGAGTATTTCAGTTGTGACTCTGGTGGAATCACATGAAAAGACACCATTGTCCATGGGAGGAAGGAAAACTGATAGTAAAAGTGGTGGTGTGGGCAGTGGCAGTTGTTAAAGGAAGAGAGAAGAAGTAGTCCAGGAGAAAGGTAATGTTCAGTAACAGGAGAAGCTGGTCTCTGGAAAAAAAAACCAAACCTTTGTTAAATCAACGTGTTGAAAATGCAGTGACATGGATATGCCACATCTAGAAAAAAAGTCTAGTTCAACTCAATTTTTGCATAGTCCAGGCAAGATAGCTGTGCTGAGAAACAGGTGATACTAGCACAGGTACAGCTGTGAGCAAAACCACTGTTCTGGTGCCCTTGCTAACTCAGTATTATGGCCCGGCCTCATGCCATTTAGACATATGCAGAGACACCACAGCAGAGTGAACCCAGTCTTAGTGCAGACCTTGGCACAGGAATGGAAAAAAAAAAAAAAAAGGCTTTGGGCTTTTCCTTGATGTGAGCTCAGGCAGTCCTTGGAGCATGTGGGGATTGTTTAAAAGCTGCTCTAATTTCGCTGTACTTTTCCAACTTTTGATGGCCACACTTTCTCCAGACTGTGTTTCCTCCCTCCTCCTTTCCCCAGCCTTCCTTCACAGCACTTAGCAATGCCTTATGCCACCATGACATTTGTGGGACAAGACAAAGATGCAGCTAGCAATGTGGGGAAGGAAAACTCTGAATCACCTATGTAAAAATAGGATTTTTTCCCCAACAAAATCCAGGTAATGTGCAGAAGGTAGGGAGAGGGAATGTGTGTGTTTCACCCTGATTTACTGAAGTCGGCTGGCTCAAACAGTGACTGTTTCAATGCAGAATGTTTTAAGCTTGGGCAAGGGCCAGTTATCCTCACAACAGCCACTCTAACAAATAACCAAAATGGGAGATAGAAACTGGAATGCAGTGTAAGAAGACATGTGCACCTGAGTACACAGAGAGCAACAAGCAGACTTCTGATCTTCCAACAGCTGATTTCTGATGAAATATTTCTAAGGGACATGGATTCTGTTCATACATGACTGCAGGTAAAAACAGAGCACTTCTAAGCACAGGTAGCACAAACCATCGCCATGGAAAGGGCCAAGACAGGGTAAAGCTGAGGCAACGAAGAGGCAAGAGTACAGATGTCCAAGGGACACATGCCTGTACATACAGCATAGGCAAGAAAAGAGGAAGAAACTGGGAACATTTAAAGCTAATTAGGCATTTGTAGCTCACAAGCAATACAAAGAACTGCAATGCAAAGGTGACTGTTGATGGTGCAGTGTGGAGCCTGGATGGCCCCTAAAGGAGCTGCTATCCCTTTTTCTGGAGACAGCATATATGCGCTATTTATATCAATCTTTTGCTTTTTTTCTTTAACAATGAAATAAAAACCTGTGACTTGAGCTTCCTTTTAAATTTATCTCTCCATAGGATTTTCCCATGCAAATTTCTATTGCTTGTTCCCTGGAAACTATACTTCAGCCAAAATAGCCCCTTTAATACAGAATTTTACCACTGGATATTCGGATGACTCAACAGAAAACCCCATATTGCTCAGTCCTGCCCTGCAATGTTCCACCTACTCATAAATACAGCACATTCCCATCTGTGCACTGCTCTCATTGTGATCTTGCTTGTGTTCTTTTCTGCTGTGGGTACAACTTGGTGCAGGTGTCCAGGTTGGGGGTAACGAAGATCCAGGTAACACATGGCAAAGTCTGCATGAGACAGAAAAAATAAAATACAATATTTTAGTTACAACAAGGTTAAATGAAGCATTAATCTGATCTGTTGGACCCAGAAACATATTTTTTGTCTCACCCAGCATTATTTCTCTTGGAAAACCAATGCTTTACAAAGGTTTTCAATGAACTTGGGGGGTAGGGGGCAAAGGGTACTCTGCAGTTTCTTAGTGCTTGAAATCCATTCCTGAGTACTTTCATCCCTAATTAAAGGTCACCTACTGGTTCGAGAACAACTGTTAATGAAGAGTTTCATTATCCAGATGACAGCTATAAAATCCTACTCCTTTGCTTGAATATTTTAAAGCAACAAGGCCCAGATTTTCAAATATGTGCTGGTAACCAAGTATTTAGACAAAAAGCTCACTCTGAAGAAGAGTGTATATGTGCAATTCACATGTGCATACACAATGGGAGATTACNGGGCAAGGAAAGGAAAAAAAAAAAAAAAAGGCTTTGGGCTTTTCCTTGATGTGAGCTCAGGCAGTCCTTGGAGCATGTGGGGATTGTTTAAAAGCTGCTCTAATTTCGCTGTACTTTTCCAACTTTTGATGGCCACACTTTCTCCAGACTGTGTTTCCTCCCTCCTCCTTTCCCCAGCCTTCCTTCACAGCACTTAGCAATGCCTTATGCCACCATGACATTTGTGGGACAAGACAAAGATGCAGCTAGCAATGTGGGGAAGGAAAACTCTGAATCACCTATGTAAAAATAGGATTTTTTCCCCAACAAAATCCAGGTAATGTGCAGAAGGTAGGGAGAGGGAATGTGTGTGTTTCACCCTGATTTACTGAAGTCGGCTGGCTCAAACAGTGACTGTTTCAATGCAGAATGTTTTAAGCTTGGGCAAGGGCCAGTTATCCTCACAACAGCCACTCTAACAAATAACCAAAATGGGAGATAGAAACTGGAATGCAGTGTAAGAAGACATGTGCACCTGAGTACACAGAGAGCAACAAGCAGACTTCTGATCTTCCAACAGCTGATTTCTGATGAAATATTTCTAAGGGACATGGATTCTGTTCATACATGACTGCAGGTAAAAACAGAGCACTTCTAAGCACAGGTAGCACAAACCATCGCCATGGAAAGGGCCAAGACAGGGTAAAGCTGAGGCAACGAAGAGGCAAGAGTACAGATGTCCAAGGGACACATGCCTGTACATACAGCATAGGCAAGAAAAGAGGAAGAAACTGGGAACATTTAAAGCTAATTAGGCATTTGTAGCTCACAAGCAATACAAAGAACTGCAATGCAAAGGTGACTGTTGATGGTGCAGTGTGGAGCCTGGATGGCCCCTAAAGGAGCTGCTATCCCTTTTTCTGGAGACAGCATATATGCGCTATTTATATCAATCTTTTGCTTTTTTTCTTTAACAATGAAATAAAAACCTGTGACTTGAGCTTCCTTTTAAATTTATCTCTCCATAGGATTTTCCCATGCAAATTTCTATTGCTTGTTCCCTGGAAACTATACTTCAGCCAAAATAGCCCCTTTAATACAGAATTTTACCACTGGATATTCGGATGACTCAACAGAAAACCCCATATTGCTCAGTCCTGCCCTGCAATGTTCCACCTACTCATAAATACAGCACATTCCCATCTGTGCACTGCTCTCATTGTGATCTTGCTTGTGTTCTTTTCTGCTGTGGGTACAACTTGGTGCAGGTGTCCAGGTTGGGGGTAACGAAGATCCAGGTAACACATGGCAAAGTCTGCATGAGACAGAAAAAATAAAATACAATATTTTAGTTACAACAAGGTTAAATGAAGCATTAATCTGATCTGTTGGACCCAGAAACATATTTTTTGTCTCACCCAGCATTATTTCTCTTGGAAAACCAATGCTTTACAAAGGTTTTCAATGAACTTGGGGGGTAGGGGGCAAAGGGTACTCTGCAGTTTCTTAGTGCTTGAAATCCATTCCTGAGTACTTTCATCCCTAATTAAAGGTCACCTACTGGTTCGAGAACAACTGTTAATGAAGAGTTTCATTATCCAGATGACAGCTATAAAATCCTACTCCTTTGCTTGAATATTTTAAAGCAACAAGGCCCAGATTTTCAAATATGTGCTGGTAACCAAGTATTTAGACAAAAAGCTCACTCTGAAGAAGAGTGTATATGTGCAATTCACATGTGCATACACAATGGGAGATTACACATGCCCATATTAAAAATGCAAATCTGTTTGCATGTGCTTACTTGGCTGTTTGAACCAGACCCACCTTTCTTTTCTGTTCTTTCATTCAGGGAGGGAGACGGATGGTTAAATTATTCCTCAAGGATAAATAATTTTGCGTTATTAACTCTTCTTAACAACAAAGATGCATACATTAAATGTGAGATTATCCGCTGTGTCCTCAGTGGAATGATTAGGAGGGAATCTACAGGAAAGAAATGTGGTCAAATGATTTGAAGACTCGCTAAATGTGATGCAGAGCCTCATCTTGCATTCTTAACAAGCTCAAAGATAGACCTGCCTTCTAATGAGCAAACCCTGCTTGGCATATCTGTGCAACCCCCAGAGCAATATTGTAAAGAAAATGGCTCATGGTTCATTTGCTCCACTGAGTCAGTTTTTGCTTTTATTGATGCTTTTGACCAGCTGCTCCCATTATCTTTACCTGCGGTGGCAATTTTCGTGAAGCCCAAGTGGTCTCATATCTCACTTCCCATCACAACACCAGATATGTATTTCTCAGGGAGGTTGGGTGTGGGTTCCCCACACGGTACACGCCTGAGGGAGCAATGTTTCTATCAAGCAGATGAAGTTGTTGTTTATCGTGTCTTCAAAGACGGCAAATTCACTGTGAGAACAATCTCTTTATGTCACTCTGATGATGGCACTATAAGGGCAAAGACAGCCATAACTCTTTAATTGGGCATTTTCTGGGACTTGGTGGAGACTGAAATGCAAGGGCCATGTATGGGTATGGAGGAAAACCAGAAGATACTACAACATTTTCGACTGTCAGATGGTCTTTGGAGCAAGCTAGAAATGCGCTCCAAGTTAGAATAACTCCAGGTTTTTTCCTGTGAATCAGAGCTAGGCTTTGACTCAGTTTCCTTGTTGCTTGTGGCCTGTCTCCCCTGCACACACGTGCACACATGTGCACACACAGACACACGCTTATTTGTCTGAATAAAAGACTCAACAAAACAGAGCTCTAAGACCTGGTTATAAATAAGAGGTAATGAAAATAAGAGTGCATCACGTAAGAAAAGACAGTTATATATATTAAAAAGGAGAAAAACGCCTGTCAAATTCTGTCAATGGTTTAGATCTTATTTCATTAGAAATGTGACTTAATAGAAGAGATTGGTTAAAACAAAGATAGGTCAATGCTGCTAAGTTATCTGTTTAAGAGGTCTCAAACATACCTTTCCGTGCTTTGTTAGCTCTCCAGGAGGCTACAGGAGGGTTTTCTTTGCAGAGTCTCTCATCAGCCAAATTTCAACCACAGGTCACAGTGACCTGACTGTGGAGGCTGTGCTGCATAAATGGAGCTCTCCAGATAAGCAGTAACATTTATTGCATACTTCATCAGCATATCTCTGGCCGTACACTTGTTCTCAAGGCACTTTGTTTTGATATTGGTTTTATTAAAATAGATTTCAGAAAGGGAAATGTAAAATAGTTTAAAGATTACACACATAAACATGTAGTTCAGTGCTGAGAAGATCCACACCAGAAACCAGCGGGCTTTTTTTACATTATAAGCATGAATAAAATGAATCTTGCATTTTTTTTCTTATACTACTTTCTTCAAAGAAAAAAACATTGCTTTGAAACATTTCCGTAAAAGGACTAATGCCCCACAAAGGGAAAGATACAGGTCCTATGATGCCCCTCACCATTTGGAAGATTCTTAAAACTAAAATCCAAAGAACAGTGAAAGCCAAGGAGATTTGAGGACTACAAGAAGGAGGTTTTTGTCTTGGCAACCACATGGTCAGCCTCCCAGCTTTGGAGCTGCTGCCACAGCCTAAGCTGCCACCGGAGCTCCTGTGCGGCACATGTGGGCAGCATGACATGTTCCTGAGGCTTTTCTGCCCTGTTCTCCTGCTAGGGATGAGGCAAGGTGACTGGTTGTGCAGGCTCTATTTGCTCTTCAAGTATCATCCATCCCTTGTTTCCTCTGGAGGAAGAGCTATGGGATAGATGGCTTCATCCCTTGGGCCCTGGTCTGACTCTGGCTACAAGACAGAACCCTGCAAGGTCTCTTTTCAGTGGTATTTATTCGTAAAGCCTATTTAACTGGGTCCTGATTCTTCAAATGTCTGGGCAATGGTTTCGCCTGTAGTAGATGATCTGTACCAAGCTCACATGCCTGACATAGCTGTGGGAAGATTTACAAGACTGGCTTCTAGATTATGCCTCTGCTTTCTTGAACTGCCAGGTCTCAGGCTATTGCCTTTGCAAATGGCCAGGGCCCAGGCAAAAAACTGTGATGCATTACAAGCATATGCTCTATTCATCAACAAAAAATGGGCTAGTATTTGCCAAAGAACACCCCTGAGTTTTGGCCCAAGAATAGATTCGGGAGCCTTCTTAAAATGCATCTAAAATATTTGTCATTTTGGAATATCATCATTCAGACACTTCCGTTGGGATGGGTTTTAATGACTGCACACCAGTGCACTGTATATGACATAAAGAATTTGGGGAGAAATGATTCCTCTGAGTAGTCAGAAGAGCTTCCCAGAGATGAACTGTCTTTCCTGTTTTGCTCTTGAATTCTTCTTTCTCATGGATCTTGGAGGGAGTGTTACTTGTGTTGAGTAACGAAATTTCCCCTCCCAAAACACACTATCTTTGATCTCCCCTGTTTTATGCACTAGGGAGCTGATACTTCCTTCCCTGGCTAGGACTGAATGAATAATCATCTCCTGTAGTTATTCACATCAGGTTCAGATGATGAAATGTGAAGCTGATGACAGAAGAAATTATGGATAGAAGCATCAAGAATTGCTACTGAAATTTTAGGAGTTGTAGGCAGGAAATATTCAAACCTCATCGCATTTAACCATGAAGACTCCAAAGATTTATAACCTCATAGGGCAAAACCGTGACTATGAAGTGGGAATGAAGCCCAGACTCCTGTTCTGGTGTTTTTGTTATGCCCACATACCCACACATAGACACACAAACAGCATGAGAAAACCCTACCCAACCCTAAATCTTTAGCGTAATTTGGAATGATTAACCGTCAAAGAGTTTGATATTCAAATAATGTAAAAAGTCTGTATGTTCACTGAGATATTATTCAAAACCTCTGTAAAATCAGGAAATCTTGATCAACAGCTTTTTCTTTTTTGTTATTTCAACATACGCAGCTCATGGTTCCTTTCAGGTCTTTAAATCTGGACCATCATCTGGTAATGTGCACATGAAGGATTTCTTTAGAAGGGGAGGGGACAGAGAACTTGCAGGATTTCACAAAAACTTTTTTTCAGGTATTGAAAATCCATATCAGATCCATCATCCTTTACATAACCCAGACAGTGCAATGCACTAATACTGCTGTATGGCAAACCTGTGTCAGGTGTCATGTTAAAGCCCATCTTGCCATACCCAAGGGGTCCAGCCTCACAAAAGTGATTTCAACCTAACTCTGTGAGACCAGCTTGAGAAAACATCCTCCTTATTACGAAGGGGTTCTCCTGCTCTTGTTCTTGCTCTTTCTTGTCTTAAAAACAAGTCCCAGACCAAGCTCCTTGACCCAAACCCAGATGAAATCTGGTTCTATGAACCTGCCAGTCTAGATCAACACAAATCCTACCCAAAGTGACATTTTTGTGGAGAGTAAGGCAGGTCCATGCAGTGTGAAACAGCTAACACCAACCTAATTGGAAATGCCTTCTGCCCCTCTGCTGTGGTGAACAGAAATGGAAACAACACAAGATATTCTCATTCCTAGTAAGTCTGTGCTGAAAGAGGGCTTTAAGTTGGCCTTCTGTCTCCTGTAACCCCAGGAGATACGACTAATGAAAAGAGCTAATTATCTGTCATTGATGTAACATGCTTCACAGACAAAAAAATTAATTCTACATACTTTTGTCTTTCAAATGTATACAACAACAACTTAATTCTCAGTAAATGATTAACATCTTCCTAGAATGAAGGCAATCTCTGTCTGTATGGTGGGAGATACTGGTTTACAATCTCATTTATTTCTTGAGACAATTCTACAAGGACACTTTGGCACATACTGAAGTTTTGTTCTTTGTCCTTCAATAACTGATGAAAATGGTGTGTCATCTCTGAGGACCGCTCATTGAACAAGAATAGCAAAGTGGAAATAAAAATGTTTTCCCATAAAAAGTAAGTTTACATGGTATGCTGAAGTCATTACTCAAATTCACAGTTGAAAGTGATTATCACACTGCCTCAGACACAAATTCATGCAAGCATTTCAGTTCAAGTGATTCATAGGAACCAATGAATAAATAGTCCCATCACTGTTTTTTGATGCAGGAGGGCAGTGGCCATTTCTTGTGTGGAAGTTATGAGCAGATGAGGAGGTCTCTGTTCTGTAAATCTGGGCTTGCATTTCACAGCAACCAAACTTGCTCAGCAGAATGAAGAAATCCCTGCGGAAAGTCTTTGTGAAAATGGCATAGAGGAAAGGGTTAGCACAGGAATTGATGGGGTAAAACAAAACCAGAAGGATCTTGGATTTGGATACTGTGATGAGAGGAACCTTGAGTGAGGCTGATATTGCAAAAAAAGATATTGGTGCCATGCAGAGGAAGTCTGTGAAGATCAGTATGGCCATGCGCTTGGCAATCTTGGTGTCACTGTTTGAAGAGATTACATTAGGGTTTCTCACAGTAAAGTAGATGGAGATGTAGCAGGCACATATGATCACAAATGCGAGTACATTCAACACTAAAAGAAATATAACATAAGCTTGAGAAAATGGTGTTTCTATATCCATGGGCAAACAGATGCTGACCTTCATGTAGCTGCTGACTCCAAATATGGGAAGAAGTGCCACGGTGAAAGCAAACATCCAGCCAAAAATCATTATAATCAGAGCATGACGAAATCGAACCTTGCGGTCCAGTTGCATGGCGTAGGTGATGGTATGCCACCTTTCCAGAGTTATGACAGTCAGTGTGTAGACTGAGAGTTCACTTGCAAATACTGTAAAAAATCCTGCAGCATTGCATCCTGCCCCAGTTTGCCAGTCTATGGCATAGTTGTAATACTGGCTTTTGGTCTGGATATCTACAGATGCAATAAACAACAGATAGATACCTATGCAGAGATCTGCAAATGCAAGATTGCACATTAGAAAACGAGGTACGGTGAGTTTGTATTGACTGCTTATTAAAATAATGAGGACAACAATGTTCCCAGTGATAGCTAAAATGTTGATAAACCATATCAGGACTCTCAGAATGTTGTATCCCATGATATCTTCACATGGATTGAAAGCATCAGGTTTAGGAGAGCAAGCTACGTTAACTACTTCATTGCATAAGCCATAGTCAAATTCATTCTCTGCTGGGTCAAATCCTATGCCATAGTTGGAAATATAATCTTCAGCTGCAGATCGCCTATGTATCTTATTACCAGGCTGCTCATCAAGGTCTTGCTTGGCCTGAGATATGCTACATATGGGATGCAATTCAGTGCTGAAATTGTAAAAAGAGTAGAGTTGGAAACTAAGAGACACAGCACGAGGCATACAACAAACATGAAATCATCCATTTTCCATTAATGGCTCAGTTTTTCTGGTTAGCTGATTATATAGACTACCCTGGAACTTGAAATTAATATTCTGGCTTGCCCCTACTTATAAAATATTACATAGAAATGTAAATGATTTGGAAACATGATAAAATGTAAGGGAAAGGAAAGCCTGATGTTTGTTTTACTAGTAATCACAAAACAGTTATCCACCTGGACAGGAGCATTCTGTAAGAAGCTGTCCTTATTTCAACAGAAATTCTCACATAACCTGTCATTGATAAGCTGATTTTTGCATGGGAGAAACATGTGATGATGAATTCCTAAGAAAGGCTGAACTTTGAAGAATCAGTCAATTCAGCTGTGCCCATAAGGAGTCTGTATAATCACAATAATTCTACTATTCCTTAGTATTACTCCCGAATTCCATTTTTCCTTAAGTTTTTGGCAGTCAGTGTGCCATATTCAAAAATGCCTTTGAAGGTAAAATAGGTATTTTTTGACAGTTTTGTGTTTGACTATTTCCTAGAGGATTAATACAATGCCTAGACCAAAGGAAGAAACAAATATTTTGGCTGAGATTATAGAAAGATGATCAGCTCCAACAAGCTAAGAAATATCAAGGTGTGTTAACAAGAAATGAAGGGCCAGTCTTCATCTACTGCTTCTCCTAGGCTGCCTTTGAAGTTTGGTGTCCCAGAAACTTGCATCCATACTTTTGCATATAATGGATCTAGATCTAATCTGAGTTAGGGAATAAAACAGCTGACAATGTCTTGCAAAACCAACACAGTTCAGATCTGCCTACTTTCATCTACAGCCTAGACAGCAATTTAGGTGTATAATTTCTAGGACAGGACCCCAGCTTATCTTCCACCCTGACTTGCAGTTGAGACAAGAACTTTCTAGACAAGTTAGGCTGAAATTGTTAACCAGTTGGTAGCAGCTTAAAAGGCAGAATTCTTTTTTGTAACCTAATTTTACCCTTTCGCTTTGTGCGGTTACTACATCTTCCAAAAATGGAGTTTGAAAGGTCTGCAAGAAAAGAAAACTAATGAAGGCCCAGCTCCAGAAGGTGAGGGACATTTTCTATGAGGTTCTGAGCATCTTCTGCTATTATCAATATTTTTTATCTTGCCTGTCAACTGAGGCAGAAAAGTGATTTTCTGTGAGGTCACATATGCACTATGGAGGTCACAATAGCAATAACAAGGCATTACATTTTGCTCCCCTGTGTTCTCCTCACATAAGGATGAGTGAGGGGTCCAGCATATTGATGAATATATCAACAGTTCTCTAGCTGAAAGGGAATATATGCTTCCAAGGAGCAATAAAAGTCCCTCAGTTTTGAGTGCAACAGGCATTTGAGGGTCTTGAAAGCTACTGCAATTGGTGGTTCTTTGTAAATGAACGGAGGGAAACATTTTTATCCAGTCATTTCTCAGCTATCAGTTAAAAACAAACCTTTTCCCAAATTATGGAGGCACTGCCTGGAGCTAAATCTGTCCCCTGATAAGACTGCTATGTAAGGCCAATTACGTATTTCTGATTATTACAATTTATTCATTCTTGAATTATTTTAGAGTGAATAGTCTCATATAAAATCAGGTTCCCATGGAGTTAGCTGCTCTGTTTTCTCCAAGGATGGGTAGTGAGGAGTCTCCCATCTGGTTACCTGTACCATGAGCAGATAAGATAGGCAGGTGCAAACTCCCAAGGGAAAGAAGAGCCATCCTCTGGTACTGACTGCTTACCGGTTCTTTGCCCTGGGATATTTTCCCTTTGGGCCCTATGGTGCATTCAGAGCAACAAGTTAAAACATTTTTTGGCAAGGGATGCTTGCTTTCTTTTGAGACAGTAGGTGTTATAAAACAGTTCATTTATTCAGTCTATTTGTAACCCTCTGTTACTCTTTAACTGTGCTTTGCTCAAGTAAATCCTCTGAAAAACAAACACGTGAAAGTACAACTTAAAGAATAACATTAAAATTGGCAGAGTGCTCCAACAAAAATAGACAAAATTGACTACCTTTGTATAAGTGGTTATTTTATGCGCTTTGTCTGGATCCAGTGACAGCAGGATCTTGTGTGCAGAGAAACACACTCAGCAGAATAAACAGTCCCAACCTAGGTTTTGTATTAAGCCCTATCTCAAAGCAATCATCCTCACTGAAAAGTGACATCAAGTGAGTTGTAAGCAACTGATATTATGTTCTCATGAGATGTGGCCCAAAAGCAACTCCTGATGCTGCCACGTTTTTTTAAAAAATAGGATTTCAAGTGACAGCTCCTCCAAAGAATAATGATCAAGTGTAAGGACACAGTCAGATCAATGTCATTCTTTTAGGCAGAAGGTGATCTTTATGTCAAAGAAAGCCAAAAGCTTCCTGAATTTCATAATGATCTATGTCAAGTTGAAAGTTTTAACATCCAGCCTCTGCCCTAGCCACACTTCAAGGATATTATTTTCCAGTCACAGAAAAATGTGAGGGCAGTTCAACATACTGCACTGGGTTTGTCCTAAGAAAGCAGTTTACCTTCTGTTAGGCCAGCATCACAATATGCCAGTGTAATAAATCTACAGATCAATATTTACCATATAATCCTTCCTGGAATGGGAAAAAAATCAAAATTGCCTACATTTAATTTGTATTTCAGTCTGGTAGAGCTGTGCTTGATGTGCCATCCTCCAAAATTTAGAAAGCACTGCTGCTGTAGCAGGTTTAAGCTGTCTGTTATCACAATAGAGCCTGTTCACTGGTGCAGGCAGATTTGGGAGAAGTGATTGAGCATGATCCAGTATGGCAACTTATTTTAACTAGGGTTTTTGAATGCTGCAAAAGTCTCAAAGAGGGGCAACCTTACATAGACGGGGCAGCCAGAAAGGGACTACACATCCCTGTCTTAATTTCTTCCCAAATTTCCCATGTGAACTCCAACTGCTGCCATGATCTTTAGAAAAGTACCTCTGGGGGTGAAGAGCATCCTTTTTATCCTCCCCAGACTACCTGGAAGTATTCTGAGACACAAATGGCCACGGGAGAATGACCGTCTCCTGTGAAGGTGCTTGGCACGTTGGATCACATCACGTTTCTCACCACCACAAGTAATGCCTGCTGCACTGAACCAAGCGCAGCTCTTGCCAAAGAGATAATACACGTTGTGTGATCAAGCACTGCAAAATATTAATTACTCTTAAACAACCCAAGCAGTCTTCAATTCACACGCAGCTTGTGCCGGCTGTCAAGAAAACTGCTTTGAAATGAAAGGAGGTGTAGCTACTTTATGTGTGACTAATCTCTGCTGAAGTGTGTAGCAATACCTTCGGTATTCAAACTGAACTAAAATCCATTTTCTCTTTTTAAGCTGGAGAGAGGGTATCAGTCTCCCACCAATTTCAATACAAGACACATGGCTGTGTGAAAGAAATTACCATTTTTAATTATGTTTTGAAGCAGTTAACAGGAAGGGTTGATCTAAATAATTAGTTCTAATGATTTTGCATTTACGCTTAATATTATTTTAAAAGGTATGTCTGGTAATTATTAAAAACATATATAAATACATTCAGCTTTGTTCTGTGGACCAGGGTGATACAGTTCATGTGCACATTTATTCAAGTAACCATACATCATATGAAGAAGAGCATCTCCAACTTGCGTACTATTTCTTACCGTCATATTACACCTGATACTATAGGGGACTGTGAAGTCATGACCAGACTTGTTCCAGAAGCAGCCCCACTGCTGCGTGGTGCTCTAGCCCAGTTCGCTGGCCATCCGCGCTTGGGTTACATGAGTTCTGCACAGTTTGTTGGCATTTCTTTGCAAAATTGAACTTGCCGAGGCTGTGGGAAGGGCTATCAG
The DNA here is from genome assembly GCA_013400535.1 of Scopus umbretta. Classification (NCBI taxonomy): domain Eukaryota; kingdom Metazoa; phylum Chordata; class Aves; order Pelecaniformes; family Scopidae; genus Scopus; species Scopus umbretta. The sequence goes on along the minus strand of VZTL01042415.1, from coordinate 1,440 downwards.
TGTCCTTGGCTTCTTACCTGCCAGGGCAGAGGCTTCCGAAAGTGGTGCTGTTCTAAGGGGGAAGTGAGTGCTGTGGGTTTCAATTCCCTGGGGCAAGTGTGACATAGAATCACAAGATCATTTAGGTTGGAAAAGACCTTTAAGATCGTTAAGCCCAACTTAATAACACTGCCAAGTCCACACTAAACCATGTCCCTAAGAGCCACATCTACAACTCTTTTAAATACCTCCAGGGGTGGTGACTCAGCCACTTCCCTGGGCAGCCCATTCCCATGCTTGATAACACTTTCACATGGAAGTTATTTAAAACCCAAGTGAGGGGACTAGATACTGAGAGCTTACCAAAATGTCAGGACCATTTCCTGCTGTAGCTTTCCTTCAACAGTAATCTTACTCTGTTTTTGAAAAGTCCAGTTGCCTAATTTAAGGGGTGGATTCTGGGATTTAGGTCCTGATTTGGCCCACGCAGCCTGGAAGCCAAGTACCTTCAAAAATATGAATCATAGCGATATCAAGGTTCCTTTGCAGATTCAGGACTAAACATGCTTCCATTGGACTCTTTGGCAAATACCACTTTGTCCCCAGTGCTGGAAGGACTGGACCCATTTCTACTTAGCAAGCTACCAAGTACTGTGCCTGCATAAGCCCGCAGAAGTATGTAAAAATGCCTCCTGCTGATAAATGGTCCTAGTGAAAAGTTAACATTTTGGATCAAAAATGTGCAATGGGGTATGTATTCTGTCAGATACTTAATTTATCACTGCAGTCTCCACCATCAGACTTGCGCTCCTTACACAGGTAGTTTTGCAAACACACATAGGTGACATTTATTAGCTATCAGCACAAACAATATCAGTTATCTTTCATTGCCTGGTGACAATACAATGCTAAAAGTAAAATAAATGGCTGTTATAACTATTAAAATAGAAGCTACAAATAATTTATGCTTTCTCTGCATTATTTTACTTTTCTTTGAAGTTTTAGACAACTTCTGCAGACAATGTCTTGAATTGTAACAATGATCCACATTTTTTTTTCTGCCATGGCAAACTCCAAGTCTTTGAGGACATCCAGTAAAGGAGGAACTTCAAACAATAACAGGGGTTTCCGTAGGTACCAGTTCCTCATGTGTTCCAGTGGCAGAAATTCAGGAGGTTCATTAGCTAGTGAATGTGTATGTTTAAAGTCTATCTGAGCAGCCAAAAATACTGAGTGAGAATCATTGATACCTGAAGTCTCACTGCAACTTGCTAATGGAAAATTGAAATAAGCATGGAAAATTACTTTGGGAGTCTAAAAAGACACCCCACCCTCCCAGCCCCCTCTGTTGATTTGGGTATAAGGGGTCTGCTCTAGGTTAACCATTTCAGAAGTCCTGCCCAAAAATGTTGTGTATGTAGGCTTAACAGATAATGTATCTATGGCGTTTGCTTGGACAAC
>VZTL01042412.1:13523-24959 GCA_013400535.1 Scopus umbretta | reverse complement strand
CCCCCAAATAAACACGTAAGTTACCTCACTGTCATCCAAAACATAAAATTACCCATTTCTTCACAAAAACAAGGCAACAACGCTCTCTTAGCTACGGGAATAAGATGCACCTGAATACACCCCCGGTGAAATAAGCCACGGTAAACCTCGGAGCGATACTGTGAAAACAAATGCCACCTAGGGAACCCTGTGTGTAACTAACGCTACTGTTGCCAAAAACTGTAAAACCCTAAGTCAGTCAGCTATCGAGGAGCGCTCACAGGAGCAGTGGAAATCTCAGAATTCAGAATTTCAAGAAGTAACTTCTTCTCCTGGGGAGAGAAGTAATAGGACGCAGCCGACAACGCTCGGGCTCAGTTTTGCAGCAGTCTTTCTGTCTAACGTCTATCACTGTCGGTAAAGAGATGCACAGATTTAGGCAGCGAGACTGAATAGTGACTCTACGGATCATTTTTCTTTTACACTGCAAGACATTCATTTTAATGATAAAAACAGGCATGATGAAGAAATATTTGCCACTGTCTCAGAGCCAACGCCTTAACGAGATATTTCAGAATAAATGTAGATAATAAAGATTTATTTGTGTGAGCATTCAAACATGTTCAGATGAGAAAAAGATTGTATCTGAATTTCACTACAAGCTTCACAAATATCTATTACTAAAACTGAACAATACATAGGGTTCAGAATTTGCATTGGCACAATTTAAAACTGAAAACATGAAAGAGCTCATTCGTTAGGAAAAACCAGTAATTGAAATTTAAAGCTTTGAGAGACACGGTGTATTAAGTTTAAAACAACTGGAAGTAGTACCATAATTGGAAACTCACGCTCAGAATATAGATAAAAAGGAAGAAATACTGGAGAAACAGAATAAAATTGTGTCTTTGCTGAGGTACGAATAGAAGGTTCCATAGTACAGGATTAACTCTTTCAATGGCAAATCCTTCACATACAAAAATCAACCCAAGATTCACTTATCACACAATTCAAAATGTACATGTAATAAAGGCAAGGCAATACTCAGTTATGGCCTGTCAAATATTTACCCCACTAACATTATCTACAGAAGCACTTTACCATTTTGTACACAGTGATTCCTTATGCACGTTGAAAGGCTTTCAGTTAAAAAAGGACATTATATACATATCTGTACACGATTCCAACAAACATACTCCATCTCCCAGTGGAATTCTTAAAGCAAGATACCTGAGGTTTCTCAATATCTTCAATTTCTCTATCACAAACCTAAATATACATTTCAGATTTTACAAAAAGACACCTCCCTGGCATATGTGCATTATCGTTAAAAAAATTATAGCTTCCAGGAGCTGAGAAAGACTGCCTCCATCCGAGAGACTTCATTTTCACTCTTGAACGTTTAGGAACGTCCTTCCACCACAGGACATCCCAGTGACTGAGGGGCAGAACAACGTGAGGGTGCGTGCCTTCAATGCAGACACCGTGGGGTCTCTGTTGTCTTAGAAAAGTCAGGAACAGGACGTCAGTAGGATGCCGTACTTCCTCCAGCGAGTGAGTATCTGAAGAGGAAAAGAAATAGCGATCGTTACGACTTTCGGAGCAGTGTTCTACAACAAGCCGCGACTAAAAGTTATTCCATTCTACGCTACTGAAGTTCCAGCCTTTTTCCTCGCGGAATGACACGCACCACTGCCATCACGCTTTGAAGGCAAAAGCCAAAGAGCTGGACAACGTGCAAGATACACCCTATTAGAATACTGCTGCTTTTCTAATGAACAGCAACGACCCGTGCTCAAGTGTGTCACTGAGGAGTACATGGCGATGCAAGAATTCTGGGTACTGGGGGCAACATTTTGTGACTCCAACTTTCCTACTTGGCTAGTTTACATCATAATCTTTCCAAAATATTACTGGGTCGGGAAGCCTGTATTTCTTGATCTAAGCAGATTCTTCAATTATCCAAAGAAAGAAGCACACATTTCAATCACGTTAAGCTTTCAATAAACTTTATAAAACATCAGAGATCAGAACTGGAGGGGGAAGGTAAATGGATTCACTCCAGTTATCGGGCAGATCTTCTGAGGCTCCCAACTAATTCATTCAGACAAACTTGGGAAATCCAGTTCTAACTGACCATAAGAGGAATGAAAATCTCATTAGAAACACGTTGTTGAAGAGCCGCCTTCAGTAGTTTGCTATCAAACCGAGAGGACATTGCAAGCGGATACAATAAATCACTTAATGATGTAACAAAGCATACTTCTTGTAGTATTCAAACAAGAAGGAACTATCTTTTCAGAAGCTGAGTAGCTCCAAAACCAGCTTTATCCATGAGGGACACCCACTAAGCTATGGAATGGTTCAAACTCCTTTTTAGGGGGGGATCCTGCCATTCGCTTCTTTCACTCACTTTCTGGAAGGAGTGCTAGTCAGGAGCACACGCTAACGGAGTATCATCAGGGTGAACTTGCTCTTATTCCAGTGATGTGCCCCATCAACAAACATTCTCTATGAATATTCCTTTGTCTCCTTCAAAGAAAAGGAAGTGCCTGCCTCCACTGTTATAAGACATTATGACCGAGAAAAACACCGATAGTCAAGGAAGCAGAACAGAAGGAAAACAAAATGCTAAATAGGTATATAAAGGGTTCTGAAATCTATCTCCTAGGGCAAAAATGATGGTGCTTGCTGTCATGCCAGGAACAAGTAAGATCACCTGCAGCATCCACAAAAGAAGTGCCCAGTGGAAAGCCTGTCTCCACACGGTCATTTCCAGCTTCAATTGCAGCATCAAAAGTCTTTGAGGTTCCCAGTTCCAGGGAGGCCCTGTACCAGGCTGACAGAAACTTGACACTGAAATACTGGGCTGATGAAAGCCTGGGGTCAGTTTTGGAACCCCTAGTGGAAACAAACTGAGATGGAAGCTCCAGAAACTCTTTCAAGCCTGCCAGGATCAACTGAAAGGAGAATCAGGACGTCTGTCATCAAGGAGCGACCTTTTAGCACTAGAGATGCTGACTGGGCTTCATGCTTAACAGCCCAGAAAGCAAGAAACACGATTGCTTGCAGATTTCTTGGCACTGATTTTCACTGAATGACAAAGTCAGCCTGGCAATCCTCTGCTTTAGCTTCAGAGGCGTGAAGTCTTAAACTTTACCAAGCTGTGGTTAGGGACAGTGTAAGGGAGACACCTGCTCAGAGTGATCTTTTTCCAGGTAGCAGTCCATGATTAACCACTGCCGTGAGTTTTTTCTAGTATCAAGCAATCCAACCTGGATGGTGTAGATTCACAGCAGCTGTGGGCTCCTGGATTCAAGGTTGTGTTTAAAGCCTCTTTAAGCAGTAATTCTGAAATTTATAGCCCTGATCTTTTCTTGTGTAGCATTTAAAAAAAACAGCAAATTAAGTGTTTGTTAAGAATATATTCCTAACCTAGGCAGTTAGAGAATCTCTTACGAAACCTGGCTTTTGGAAACAATACAAGAAGTTGGCTTTGGAGGTACAACCAAAGAGCCATACAGACTATATCTTTAATGAATAAACAAGGAACCACTTACTACGTGACTGAAAGAAACACAAACTAACTGAACAGTCCATTTATCAAAGTGGGTAAAAGAAATTAAGAGTGACACAGGGCATCCTCTGCAACATACACCCAGACACTAGGAAAGTGTGAATGTCCCTTACAGGAACTGCAAAGGGAAAAGGCTGTCCAGTCTCATTTGGCACACACTATGCACACCAACAGGCTGAACGTACATATGGGCTTATCACCTGAAGCTAGAAATTAGAACTGCTGATACGATTACGTTTTTTTCTAGTAAGCAAACACAATTGTACAAACGGTAAGCACAAGTGGTTTGGTTTTTTTTTTCCCTCTACTGTAAATGAAATTAATTATTTCAGTTTAACACTGGTTTGTTGAATTGGATCTGCAATTTTCTGTAACCCTTAGTGAAACAGTTTCATTACCTCTGAAGCCTCTGCACAAGGTGTGACACCATGTTATCTGCAATGCCCGGACAAGCCTCTTCAGCTAAATAAATAGCCTTTCTCAGTTCTTCTATGGAATCTGTGTTACCACCACACACTTCACTCTTCTCTTTCAACTGAAAGAAAAACAGGAAGAGATATATTAAGAAGATGTTCAGAAATATTTCTATAAACAATATAATGCAAAAGCTTGTTAGGAAGTGACCGCCAGTGTTCACGTCATCAGGATTTGACTTTCTTTATACACCCTCACATCCTGAAGACTTCTTTCGTCCTGAAGTTAGTCTTTGCAGTAGTTATCAGGATGTCATTCATCTTCACAAGTCTTCAATCATTCACATATCCTTTTCAGTGTGCTCACATTCCAAAATTATGACAAAGTATCCCAAGAAAGATGCAGTATTTACTTGTAGCTGTTCAGCTTCAAGATGTGCTCCTTGTACATACTCACTTCAGCATACATACTTCTACACTTCTAGCTATACATACACACTGCAGATGCACTTGTGCAAGCACCGTTCAATGTTTTCACCCTGTCAACTCTACCAACAGTGTACCCTGAGCACTCTCTCATCGTCCCCCTGAGGCAAAGAATCCCACGATTAGTCAGGAACCGAGGGCTCAGAGAGGAGGTCTCAGTGCTTCACTTGTGTAGGAGCTGGTATAACATGCCGAGTATGACTGGTAAAATGCTTTCTTCCTCAGAACTCACTAAAGAGCATTGAAAAATCTCAGCAGGGTCTGGGCTTCCTTCGAAAAAAAGTGTCATGTTACTGGTAGTAAGGGTGAATGAAGGCATGGTCCTCTTTCAGTGACTGGATTTTCCCCAGAAGGTTGGATGTCTGCATTTATAAGTTTCTCTCTGCATTTATCACTACAGCTGTTGTCAAGAGCTGCTTCCGAGAAGGATGAAATCAAAGTCATTTCTCGTGAAAAAACAAACCTGGTAAAAAAAATACTCCAGTTGGAAGCTGACTGTGCTTATGAGTGATTTGGACCAAGGAGTTTAGAGTTGTTTACACAGAACTGAAGAACAGGGAAATATTTTTCTACATATTTATCTACAAATTGTTCAATTAATTTGAGTCTTTTCTGAATGCTGAACCTGGCCTGTCTGCCTTTATGCCATTACTGCCAGTAACGAAGAAAGGTTAGCTTGAACAAATAGAAAGTTTGTGCCACTTTCCGGGATATAATGTGGGCCTGCACACACTTTTGGCCCTACTTAAGTACAGCACAGGGGATTGTCACATGATCCCCAGAAAGCAGCCGAAAGCAGAATTAATGGATCAAGGTGATTTTGAGTTCAGTGTAGTACAAGACATTCCAGAAGGAACAAAGTGGCAGTGAAGCTCTTCAGAGATGTCCAAGCACCAAAGCAGCCTTTCAGGACTTTCTGAAGTGGACTTGCAACAGCCTTGAGGAATTGTTTTTCTTTAAAAAGGAATGCGAGTCTTGCAAGCCAGAACAGTTCCGCAATTAGCGATGGCTTATGGGTATGTTAAGGCACCCTCCTGAGAGTAACTCAGGTTACTGAGGAAAGGAAATCAGGAGGACTGTGTGTGTACAACAGCTGAGATACGACCACAGCAGTAGGAAGGCTTCTGCACTCCTCTGTGGCTGCTGCTTGTGTTCTCTTTCCATTACATCCAGCATGCTCAAGAGTGAGATCTTGCATACAACGCATCGGTAACAGGAAGACACAAATGCCTTTTTCTTTTCCCAGTAATAACTAACCCTTAGTCTAAACTGGGAAGTCACAGCTTGAGAACAAGATGACAGAAGCAGACAATAGTGGGAACATTACAACAAAGGACACCTCCGGATCTCCTGCATTCAAAAAAGAACCCAGAATGAGTCACTGCATGCAGTACTCAGCCAATGTCTCCTGATAAGGAGAAAGAAACCACATCAGGGTGGTAGCTGGTCACTGAAGATCACAAATAACTGATAAGCATGACAACTTTGTTCATGTTCAGGGTATGTTTTGTTTTCTGTTGTTTGGGGGGTTTGTTTTCTTTGGGGTTGGGTGTTTTGTTTGTCTGTTCTTCTAATTGTTTTGCTGAAACGCACCAAGCTTCAGATTACTGCCAGCAACACAGAGCAGCAAGGCCCCATAGCTGAGTAAGCCTCTGCAGCCAAGGCTCCTAAGTTGTGTCAGAGCTCAGCTGAAGGAGAAGGATGCAGAGCACAATCCTCCCCTATAAGATTACTTAGGGATGGCAGTTGGTTTTTACACCCATCTTCTGTGCCAAAAGTTTTGAAGCCTCCATGATGACAAAAAGCTCTGAATGGCCAGCTTTGCTCTTTTTGGAGGAGTTCCATGGAGTAACTCACTAATTTAGCGAGCAGTAATTCCTGAAGGTGTAGATATCTGTGGTTTGAATACTAAACAAATGGCACACTGAAAATGTAACATGAGGCTTCCTCCAAACAGTAGCCATGCCCATAAGAAGAAGGAAACCCTGCAATGAGATTCTGGAACACTTTGGGAAAGTTGTGGCTATCCATCAGAAGTTGCATGGAAGAGGAGTCGAAAGTATGAGCCAACAGCAGAAACCAGACCAAGAGTCTTCTCCCATAGCATGAAAAGATACAACAAACAAGTGTGCGAGGAAAAATTTTTCTGTAGCCTCGCCACGCTGTAGAGGTGAAAGTAAATGGCAATTTTAATAAGGACTGCAGTGAAAAATGTTTGCGTTGCTGCAGCAGTGCTAGGGGAATCATACACCCACAGGGATCAGCAAGTGGCAGTTAAAAGAACGGCCTTGAAAATGAATGGGAAGCAAGAAAGGCAAAGAATGACACAGCAACCAGTTAGCAATACCACAGGAAGGAAGAACCCACAGCAGAGATATCCAGAAGACAGGTAATGAAGGGCATGGGGCAGAGAAAACGAAAAAATAAAGAAAGGATAAAAATGGAGGATGGAGCGTGGAAGACAGTGGATGCGGGACCTATATCATGCTTGGGATTAGAAAAGGAGAAGGAAGACCTAAAGGAGATGCAGAGCAACCAGAAAAATGTCTGGGAGATGGAAGAGTATGGAATTGAAAGAAAATCCTCAAGCAGAGGCAAGCAAGTGGGTAATACATAAAGAACTGCAATGGAAAGTGCCAAAAATCTCCTTTTAAAGCGTTTCTGTGCTTGACATAGGAGACTGACAGGCTCACCTAATACTGGAGTCTGAATAAGCAATACATAGGCCATCCCCTTTAAATAAATTTAATGGCTTTACTGCACTCAATATGCTTAATGGGCAGCATGCGAAACTCAATGATAATCCTCTGAAGCAGGACTTTATTCATTAGAACAAAATTAAGACATCTTTTTATGAGAACAATTTCTCTAACTTTATTTCTGTAACAGGTACAATGATTGAAATCATTATTTAAATAAAAAAAAATTCCTATCAAAGCTAGGGTGAGAGGGGAGTTTTTGTTTCTTAGCATTCCATCAACTTTTTAAAATAATCACATCTTCATAAATAATGATCTGGCTTCCCCTTCATATTTTTTTTAAAGTTGTTTTTATGCATTTGGAAAAAACAAATATAAAAAAAATATAAAATTCAAAATGGGAACTAAATGCACTTTCCAACACGGAAATTCAAAAGTTAAGTTCTTGCTGATCTGGTCGACAGCCATATCTTGGAACACTGGAGAACGTAAAATTTGTTAACAGATAAAATGACAGATAAAGATATAAAGCAGTGTCAGAAAATGGAATGCTGCAATGCAAACATTTACGTATCTTTCTGGTTTTCATGTTCATTGCTTTAGGCTAGCATGGTTGATGCTGCTACCACACATATGAAGTACTGTCAGAAGCAAAACAAAGACCTCAAAAGCAGACATGCATGAAAGCAAAGGGTACAGCTAAAAATCTAACGCATCAACCCCCAAGTGGGTTGTAGAAACCTTAGGTGTCACTCACCATATTTTTCTATTTTTCAGAGACATAAATTCTGGAATTGTTAAGTTTTAAAGCAATAACTTACCTCTGCAAATAAAGGGGATATGACTGTAGACAGGCATTGGGATAGAGGCCTCTTTGGGATATCCTTTTCCTTTAAAGAAAACAAAATTGTGACCGATTTTATTTCTGGAAAAAAACATCCTCATTGTATTCTGTTTCTAATTAAAGAAAAAAAAATAGTTCCAGCACACTACACTTTATGAAAAATCTGTTTCTATGTATATACAAATACGTAAAATGTTCTACAACAGACTACTCCAAACCACTGTGGAAAATGGAGGCTGAATTAAAATCTGAGGCTGCAGCATCTCAAATACATGCCAGCTTAAAATTAAAAAAAAAAAAAAAACAAAAAAAACCCAAACAAAAAAACCCTCCAAACAACCCTACTGAGCATGTACTAAATCATAGACATAGATGTTTGCTAGGTCCTTTCCATGTGATACAATATTTTTCTTACATTTTCTCCGGTTCCGATACAAGCACACACCTGGAATTTTCAGAGCCAGGGTAGCAACCACTTGCCCAGCCACACAGGCTGCAGAAAATAGGATGGAGCAGCTCCTAAACATCCCTTATTCTGTTTTTTTTCTGGACACATGCATATTCTATTCTTTGCTACATTGTAGACTTTTTCCTAAGAGACCAGAATGCCTATCCCAAACCCCAGTCTAGCTTTGTACTGTACTGGTTACATTTACTTTACAGAAGGAAAATTTTAAAAATAAAATATTGCCTGGTCTTCCTCCAGTGGTACTATTTTGGTACATATTTCACAACAGAAAAAGGACACATTTACAGAATACCCAAACTTCCAAGACTTACTCAAGACATTTTGTGAAAGGCAACTGTAGAATATATGTTTTTAACAAAAAATCTTAAAGTTTCACAATTTAAATGCTTTTAAAGGTATATAATAAATAGACTTGTGAAAAATACAGAATCACCCCACTTAACTACTAAAGCAAGAATGATCTCCTTGTATAATAAAGTCAATATTTTGAGCACCTTATTTCTTTGCAACTCCAAAGGCTGGGCTGCTCCATTCTCTAGATTCTTGGGGTCTTTTTCTCTTATTGTAAAGATCCACTCTCCTGAATCACTCCCACCTGAAGCCTGGCCATCTGGTTCACTTCAGGGGGGGAGAAAAAAGTTTTATTACCTACACCTTATTATCCATGTTCATTCAATGTATATGCTAAACATAAAAACTCCAGTCAAGACCAAAACCAGGATTCTATTGTGCAAGCCAATAAGTATAAAGACAAGTATGAAAAGTAATGTAATTTATCTCTTGGGGAAATTAAAAAAATGAAACCAAGGTACTTCACTAAATGTTAAATTCACTTCAAAAAGAGAGAGAAGCATTAGATTGAAAACATTTTCCCAAGTTACATAAACAAGTAACATGAAGTGTTTTATTGCTGTCTGAAAACTGGCTTTAGCAAAGTATCTCAAATCATTAGGGAAAGGGAAAATATTAGAAGAGTTAATTCACTTTTTTGCCTAGAAAAACAGCTGAGACACTAGCTTAGAATACCTTTGAGGAAGACAGTTCATCCCCAGCCTCTTTGCAAGGTAAATTTCCCACTTCAAAAAAATGGCTAAAAAAGTACAGATACAGCATGTCTTTAACAAACTACGTCACCGTAAATCAATCTTCTGCCTCATTTTTGTGGATGGCATAGCAATTTTTTCTGTAACTTCTGCAAAGCTAAAAGAACAAAAATATTTATGCTGACACTAATCAGTCACTGCATTACATTTCTCCTCTCACTACCAGAAATATCTTTCTGTAAGTTAATTTATTTCTGATCCATGAACTAAGAGGGATTTGCAAGAAAACCACCAATTAAAAGGGTATCTAGTGGCCACTGTACAAAATGCATTTAGCGTGGCCTACCAAGTCATAAAGTACATGATCAATGTAAGAAAATTTTCCGAGATTTCTGCTTGAAGTACATAAAACTTCTGTCCATCACTGAAAGAGGCAGGTCTACCTTCCTTGTATACATTAGCCCCAGCAACTTGATCCAACAGAAAAATATTTATTGCTTTGTAAAGTTAGTATTCCAGCATGCCAAATCAACTCAACCTTTTATCACATCTAATGCAAGGGCTGCTGTGGAAGCAGAGGAGTGGAAAGCAGCCTTAGACGTAACGTGGAATTGTCTCACTAGCATGCAATAACCACTCTAGTTCCACTACTCTCCTATGCCAAGCCATCAAAGCTGGTCTGACATTCCACAGGTGCAATGGACTGTAACCTCAAAGTTCAGTTTCAGGACTAGTAATTTACCTTCCAAATCAGACCTGCTTTTGGGCTGGAACTGTGATCACTGGCAGGAATCAAGCCATTAATAATGTAAGAGAAACCCACAGCTGTAACGGCAGCCAAGAAATCATAACCAGCCTGATGCTTGCCATTAGCACACAGACTTGGAATTGCAGAGAATAGTTGTGTTTTCTTTACTATGAGGAATTTAATAGGTTTGTGAATAAACTGTGGCCATCCCCTCACTCAATTTGTAATCTGATAATACCCACTAATTTCAAAATTACTTTTACGCTAACAACGTTAACTTTTTAACCGAGTCACAACTATTTGCAACTTGGCTTCCTAAGGAAACCATCTCATGAACCTATTGAACAGCTCCATCAAAATTTGATGGAGAGAAGTAAAAATTGGAAAGGAAAGAAATTTGGAAATATTTATAACACTTCTCCTCTTTCAATAAATAATTTAACATTTTATGACTATCATGCTGTAATGGCCCAACTTTTATGGAAGGATAGGGGGGAAAAAAAAAACAAGCTCATTAAAAAAACTACGTAATATGGTTTGTACCCCAAAACCCCATCGTGACGAAAGCATTGTCCACTAACCCTCTCTTATATGCAAGGATATGCTTCTGCCCGTTTACTCACATAGCCAAAATGAGGGACAACCTGCTACCAAGGAGACAACTCCCCTCCTTAAGTGGCCACAGCACAGTGCATGTGCACACTGCTAACTTGGCTGTGCAGGGTGAGACCTACCTTCTGCTCACCTGACAGGAGTTAACAGTTGGCCTTATGTCTAGGAAGGACCCTAGATCCTACATAAGAGAGAAGGTAGTACAGAATGGGCCAGAAGAATTGTTCTCAGTGACTGTAATTTGCATGAAATCCCTTGCAACACTGAAATCAAGATTTCATTAGTTTACCAAGGCAGCCAAGCTGAAAAGCTGTAGCCAACAGAACACAGGAATATATGTGCTAAAAATAACTACTTGGCTCCTACACTTACAGAGGATGTTCTACAAACTCAAACTTACGTATCCGAGTCATCAGAACTGGAGTCGTCATGACTTTGTTCAGACTTCCATCTCTTGTGTCTATCAATAAGGTCAGTCAGGTAGGAAGTTTTCTTTGAGTTTCGTAAAATAAATTTGTGTTTTAAAAGCTCTTTTTCAGTAGGTCTCTTTAAAAAAAAAAAAAAAA
>VZTL01042412.1:0-11523 GCA_013400535.1 Scopus umbretta | reverse complement strand
GGGGCTGACTGGACGAGAAAAACTGAGACAATTGGCATACCATTGAATTTACGAAATGATGTCCTGTTAACCCATGTTAGACAACTGTCATCTTGCACTGAGCAGAGGCTTACATAAGTATACGAGCTCTGAGTTTGATTTATCTTAACAGCAGCATTATCAGCTAAGCTCCCCTCAAGTCTGAGTATAATTGTGAGTAACTTCCCTCTGGCATGAAAGCTTTTCTTGGTTATGAAAGAAAAACGTCACCTGCAAAGATGAGTCTTTGTGCTAACAACTGAGCATTTATTATTTCCAATTTATTCCGAATTTCAGTTTCTCAAGAGGAATGTGTTAAAGCCATATAAGTGGATGGATTTGCTTCTGCCAGACTTTCAGTCACAGATGGAGCATGTGTATAAAGCATAAGTACAAAAATCAAGTTTATATGTGTACATGTGCACAGATAGCCACATGCGCACACACACATATATAAACGCTTCCTTTTTTCCCCTTAAATATTTATAACTTTCTACTGCTAGTGACCTTCCTGGAGAGAAGGAAATAAATGGTATGGGAAAAGATAAATAAAAAAGGAAATGAAATTTTAAAAAGCAGGTGGTAACTTTAATATAACAATTAGAGACATGTTTTGACGGTTCACTGTTTTTCCCTATGGCTGACAGTTTCCTTGACAGCTAGATATTATCACCCCCATGGATTACTTGGACTTCAAACTACAAGGGAAAATGAAGAATAAAGTTGAAATTTTGCTATCAAGTATGCCTCTCAGATTAGCTACTGACATTAAAATGCAAACGTTGTAGCTAACTTACTCTCTCACATAAGTCTTCCAGAAATCCTGTCTTCTCAAACATTATCAGTCTGAATTATTATTTACAAAAGTCTGACAGAAGCTGTTGAAATTTTAGTATCTATGTCAAAAATCACATACCTTGATTATTTGTTAGGCAATAAAGACAAGTGTTGGAATGCCTTGTAAATACACCTTGCAATATATGGTCTGAGAGAGAGTAACAGGAATATCTTAAGGACACAGAACAGTTTGGGAATGGGACTGAATCACGTAAGAATGGAATGGGCAAATTCTGTATGGCAGTTAAGGAATACACAGCTCACATATGCATAAAGCAGTCCAAAAAGCCTCACATAATCTTGAGAGCACAGTACTGGGAACATAAATTTGGACTTGGTTTGACATTGATCAGTTTCACATCTTTTAAAAGAAAAATACACGAAATGTACACATTTGTCAAATCCTGAATTAAAACAGCATTTTTCAAAGATGCAGACATTTTTTACCTATGAAAAAACCCCTGCTTCTCTACTTTAACAAAAGGTAAAAGATATTATATACATACATTCACATAACATACAATCGGGAAGAAAAGAAAGACTATATTCAAAATCAGCAGCTTATGCTAAGTATTCATTACTTTTACACAACCTTAAGAGACATTAACGTGAATGTCTATAATATTATTAAGTAATGCAAAGACAATAAAGATAAAATGCTTTTGGTTAAAACAGTGTAAGTGCTTCACAGGAGGAAATTCCTCAGAAGTTTGTCTCTTCAAGTCCAAAATCTGTGTTTGACAGAACGGTTAACTCAGAAGCATATTTGAACTCAGAGGAGGTGTAACTATATCTTAATATCCGCAGTTGCTTCAAGTGGAAATCAATATACTGGAATAATAGCTCTCGCATGAGTTATATTGATAATGTAGTGTAAGCCATGGTCAGGAAATCCACCAACTGCACATAATAGTAAGTGATTATAGTGCTGAATCACCAGGTGACCTTAAGCTTTATAGCAATAACTAGCAATGTTAGACCTCAGGATGCATCTGCCTTCCTTTAGGTCAGTAGTTTTACGTCCTAACTTAGGTTTTGCTTTGCCTTGCACAGTTGTGCTATTTCAGCAGTCAGCATGAACAAAGATATCAATCCGATCAGAAAAGGAGCAATAAACAATTTAACAGTTGGTGTGAGGCATACAGTAAATGAGGAAAGCGGCAGATGAACCGTGTGAAAGGAGCGGGTGAACTGTGCCCAAAGGAGTGTTACAGAGCACTTTCAAGCTTTTACTGGGAACCCATCAGCACGTAGGCAGTAAGAGGATTCGACAGGGCAAAGAATAAAACTGAGTAACACAGCAACTATGTAATGGAAATTGCTTGCACCTCACTGGGAGCGTGCGATGAAGAGGACAGTCCTGCCTAACACCTCTCAAGCATGGCCAGCTTATGGAAGGCAAATGAGGTTAGATTTGGATGTCTGTGTTCTCACATATGCCTAAGACTGTCTTAAAATAAACAGGCCTTCTCAAGTGGTTGTCGTGCAACAACAGCAAA
Source organism: Scopus umbretta (assembly GCA_013400535.1). Classification (NCBI taxonomy): domain Eukaryota; kingdom Metazoa; phylum Chordata; class Aves; order Pelecaniformes; family Scopidae; genus Scopus; species Scopus umbretta. Next base: position 9,169 of record VZTL01042412.1, on the reverse strand, counting down.
ACTATCATCTGTACAATTCAGTCTGGTCTCTAAGCGCCAAAAGGCTCACAGACGCCAGTAAGTATCTCTAGTCATTCAAAACTTGAGCTCTGGCCTTCTAGGGAACTGACCAGTTATCCAAGACCTTTTCATGTCCACATGACACTGTCGACTTAAACAGCCAGAATTCAAAACCTGAGGACTGAATCGTGTTTTGTCCAAGTGAAAATCATTCCTAGAAGCCAAACCTCAAAAAAAAACCCCAAACCAAACCCCAAAACCAACAAACCAAAAAAACCCAACCACCAACACCCCAAAACCAAACAGCCAAACAAAACAAAAACCATCATCCACCCAAAAAAAAAAAAAAAAAAAAAAAAAGGTTTACAGGTTTACTCAACCTTCAGATTGGGAATTTGGGGTCATTTAAGCTTCTAGAGGCTCTACAGAGCTCTGCTAGTTATTTTTAAATAGCCTCTATACAGAAAGCTATCAAATAAGGAAGGAAGTAATTCTACAAACAACCTAGGCCAGAGTCAGTACTGGCAAGTTCCTTACATGGATGAAGGTGGAAAGACACACGCCAACCTGTCTCATTGCATGGAGATATGACCAATCAACAAACCCCTACAAGGGGATCAGAGGAGATGGGCAAGAAAGATGAGCTTAGGGAAGAACATAAGGAATGACTGCTAACGATCAGAAAGAAAGCTGATCTGATCTCAACACAAACGGGACTTGAGGGTGACCTTTGTTTCAGACACGCAGCTGCACAGTGGGTCATCAGGTTGTGCAGATAGCCTTCCCAATATAATGTGTAGAGCAATGTCTTACTGAGCTAGCCAGACCAGCATGGGGAAGGGGGAAGGGAGGGGCAACAAGGAGGCATACGTGTAGCTCAGCCTAACGGAAGTATAAAAACTGAGTAACCAACAAAATGAACTAACTTCAATGCACATATCTCTTCCTGGCAACTGGGGACACCCAGTGCCATGCTCGTGAGCATATGAAGACCAGTAATAGGAATCACATTCCTACTGTGATCCAACTGTATATTACAAGTGATATATTGTGCTTGTGTTGTTTTTTTCCATACACTGCTGTACCACTCTAAATCAAAATCCTGTGTCAGGTAAAAATCTACAAATAGATAAATTTGATATTAAAGATTAAACCCTCCCTATACAGAAAATCTAAAAGAACATGGTCAGAGAATAGCAGAGACCTAAGCAGCACATTCTTCCACAGATGAATGATAGCACTTTNTGGGAAGCTGAAAAGTCCTTGACTAGGATAAACACTGCTTATCAACAACTAAAACATCAGTGTGTTATCAACATTATTCTCATACTAAATCCAAAACACAGCACTATAGCAGCTACTGGGAAGAAAATTAACTCTATCCCAGCTGAACCCAGAACTCACACCTACCAATTCCATATTCTTCACCAGTGCTGCTGACCCTTTTTTTCTAAAAACAAGTGGAAGCATATTAACATTTTGTATATATTTGCTCTATTCTACTTTAAAAAAAAACATCAAAAATATTCATCAATAGAGTGGGATAAAAGGTGATGGGATGTACTTGTAAATATTGTAGTATTTCTTGCCATCTGGATGGACTTAATACACTAGGGAACTTAAGGTTTGGATACAAATTAGGAAAGCTTCTTTCCTTACCAATAGCTTTTAGCTGCTAGGTATCATCTAAATGTACACCTGTCTAGACACAGCCTAAGTTCTTCGCTACTTTCCAAAGAGCAACCTATGTAATTCAAGTTAAAAAAAGGAAGGGACTTTGGCTAATGCCTTGAGATACCCTACCTTCGAATCATATGCTGATTGCTTTATTACTTCAGGTGCCATCCAAAATGGTGTTCCCACAAAGGTATTCCTCTTTATCTGTGTATCTGTTAGTTGTCCTGCTACTCCAAAATCTGCTAGTTTTACTTCTCCTTGTTCAGATAGCAATACATTAGCAGCTGGAATAAAGAAGAGGAAATAGCAAAAATTAAAACATTTGACACTGGAAGGGTTTTCACTTATATTGCATGAGCTCTTCTAATATTATTACAATACAAATAAAAACAATTTACCTTTAATATCTCTGTGGATTTTCTTTTCTGAATGCAAGTAATCAAGTCCTTTGAGTATCTCCCTCAATATTGTAGCAATCTGGGTTTCATCAAGTGAGCCAGGCTCTAACTAGGAGACACAAGAAATATTTTTACATGTTTCTATGTGTGTGTATATATGTAAAAAAGAAAAACAGAGAGAACATAAATAACACTGTGACTATAAAGACACGATAAAACTCCTGTCCCACATCAAAACTTACAGTTTGCTAACTTCGTAACATGAGATACATCCCAGAATATTCTTAAAAAAAATACAGAGTTCTAAACTAAGTGGCCTTATGAACAACAGGCCAAGAAATACTTCATTTATCTAAAGCGCTCTTAAAAGTTTGTTGAAGGGTCCATAAAGACACAGTTTCTAGTTATTGCTTTGTGGTCAGGTCTGATACATATACTGCATTTGAAAAGCATCTACCTTGTAATTGGATTATTAACATTACACTGAACTTAGATGTGCCACTCCACAGGCCCTAGATGGACCCAAATCTCAAAGTCTGAGAAAGAAACTAAAGCATATAAGGTACCACATCAATCACATATCCTGTTACTATATACTGCAAGGGGTTTTGTGAAGCTCTCTAAAAGACAACTCAAGCTGCTAGACTGATACAGCATTGCATATTTAAAAAGTTAACTTTTTTTTCATATAAAACTGAAGGTACAAATCTGCAAATCTTTAGAATTAAAGGTTCCAAGTAATTTAATTCTTACGTGAAGAAACAGCAGTGGTAGAAGACCTCAGAGCTGTCTACAACTGCTATAAATTCTAGAAGTGAGTATGCCTCTAACTCTAAAGGGACAGAGGAAGGTCACTACCCAGAGAGGCTGCTTAACCAGTAAGGGCATTTCAGGAGAGAGACCGAGACTTTGTGGACAGCAATTAATATTGGAAATATTCCGGTATTCTAGTTTACGCCACAATAGCAGTCACCCAAACACAATAAAAAAGTTATCTCTGAAACCTCACTCTGTGAGAAAGCAAGCATTTCAGATAAAAATTTTCAGAAAAAATTAAATATTACATCTCTCAGAAATCCTCAGCTAATAGGTAGGTACGGAGGCGAGATTCCATGTAACACAGACAACGTATTTGTTTTACTGTTGTAGTTTTACTTACAATCTTTTTTGCTTTTTTCTAGCTTTGATAATATACATGATATTGCCACTCCCTGAGACCCACTAAGACATTCTCAAGGCTTTGCTCCTGCTAGCAAGCACCGCTTCAAGACTTGGCAACACGATACAGCACATCTAATGGGGGAAAACCTCTTTTGTCAGACATTAGCTTGCCTTAGTAAGGAGAAAGTTAGTGAAAACAGACTAAGGCTGAGAATACTAGTACTCGTACCTCAGCCACAAACCGAAGCTTTTCTCAAAGCTGAACAACAACGTACGTGTAACTGCACTAAACATACTTTCTCTTGCGAGATGTGATTTTCAAAACAGGCAATGTGTATTCAAGTACAGAAAACACCAGGCTAACATGACACATATATACCTGGAATTCAAGATTCCCATTCAGTCTTTCCTCAAGTACGGAAACATGATAAAGTGTGCCAGCTGTCCTACCAGATTCCAGTTCAGAACCATAATGTGCATGTTAGAACTAGGAAAACGTGCAGCAGAACATAAATTGAAAATGAATGAAGCACACACAAGATGCTTAATATACACTTACATGATTTCAGTTCTGTGGCACAACTGCTTCAATATGGATGTGACCAAAGACTTTGTACTATTTCTAGGCAACAAACTCTGGGAATAAACATGTGGTCATCACACAAATATGTGTGAAATATGTGTGATTAAAAAAAGACAATAAAATATGATAACATCTGTTTTATTTCTGTTCTTTTTTACCTTTTTGAAGCACAAAGAAAGTAATAATTAACTTATAAAAGCAAACCCAGTTTCTAATCGCTCTTCTGTCAGGAAAAAAAAAAAAAACTATCACAACAATAAACAAACTTTTTTCAGCATATCTTTATGGGAACATTATCAACTTCTACACAACTATAGAACTCCTTCTAACAGGAGGTGGAAACTAAAGGTATAAATGGGTTCCAAAAGGTAATTACAACTAAAAAATGGCAGCACAACTGCAGGAAGCCTGCATTTACTACTGCCTCTTGTCTTCTGGATGTCACCAGCAGAATCCCTCTACACAGGCCTATTTCCTTTCACTCTTTCCTCAAGCATTTATTAGTTGCCTGAGTTGAGAACAGCAAACTATGCTACAGGGACATTCAGTCTCAATTGGTATGACAATTTTCACATACTTAAAATACCCATTTTTATTTCTATAATAGCATTTTTTTAAACCCTCAATAAATATAAGATGGGGTGTGATTTTTTTTTTTTTTTTTAAATAGCTAAGTGAATGGCCAGCATCCAGTCATGGAAAACACAATCTGCACTGAACCTTTTGAATTATGATTCAAAACTGGGTAATTTTTTGTTACTGTATCTGGCGTAGCTAATCTAGTCTTTCAAATATCCTGAACCATATCTCTAAAAACCATGCTTTATTAAGGAGATTTCCTTGCAGAATTAGATAAAAAAAAATCTTTGCGGAAGAGAAATGGAACAGATACAGTTCACTAAACTTACAAGGTTCTATTGTATATTTATGCATGGCATGCAAACACAGAAAATATATCATAGAATCATAGACTATCTCAAGTGGGAAGGAACCCATAAGGATCATTGAGTCCAACTCCCTGCTCCTCGCAGGACTACCCAAAACTAAACCGTATGACCAAGAGCATCACCCAGATGATCCTTGAACTCTGACAGGCTTGGTGCCATGACCGCTTCCCTGGGGACCCCTTCCAGTGACCGACCACCTCTTAGGGAAGAGCCTTTTCCTAATTTTCAATCTGAACTTCCCCTGATGCAGCTTCATGCCATTTCCTCGTGCCCTATTACTGGTCACCAGAGAGAGATCAGCACTTCCCCTCCACTGCCCGCCTTGAGGAAGTTGCAGCCTGCAATGAGGTCACCCCTCAGCCTTCTCTTCTCCAAGCTGAACAAGCCCAGTGGCCTCAGCCACTCCTCATAAGCCTTGCCCTCTCACCATCTTGGTTGCTCTCCCCTGGACACACTCCAATAGTTTGATGTTCTTCCCATATTGAGGCGCCCAAAACTGCACACAGTACTCAAGGTGCGGCCGCACCAGTGCAGCATAGAGTAGGACAATCACCTCCCTCAACTGGCTATGCTGTGCTTGATGCACCCCAGGATACAGTTGGCCCTTTTGGCTGCCAGGGAACACTGCTGACTCATATTCAACTTGCCATCAACCCAAACCCCCAGATGTCTTTCCACGGGGCTGTTCTCTAGCCTCTCATCCCCCAGTTTGCACGTATAACCAGGATTACCCCATCCCAAGTGGAGAATCTGGCACTTGCTCTTGTTAAATTTCATATGTTGACGATTGCCCAACTCTCTAGTCTATCCACATCTCTCTGTAAGGCCTCTCTACCCTCAAGGGAGTCCATAGCTCTTCCTATTTCTTTGAAACACATTTTTTAAGGCCAGCCTAAATTGTGTTTCTGTCTCTATTTAGACTTCAGTGAGACTTCAAACCGGGAAACTTTTACTTGTTTGTCTGGGGGTGGGGGAGAGACATTAAAATGTATACGCTAGGAGGAGTTGTGGTGGCAGAATTAAGAGACAAAAAAAACTATTTTCAGCCACTACTGTTCTATGGCTGACTGAAGATTAGCATTCTAAGATGTTTATATCCTGCTTCCAATATTATGTTGCTTAGTTCCCTTCCACCTATACAAATAATCAGTTTTGCCTCATGGAAAAGAACATTTTCCTGGCATTGGCAAATACTTTTTCTCCTTTACTGGAAGCAAACATTGTCATAGCCAAATGACTTATTATAGTTTCCAGAATTATAAGATAGGAAAATAATTATGTGAGGTAAAATAACAAATCATACATAATTTACTTACTAGATCAAGGGCAGAGCCTCCACCCAGATATTCCATTATTATCCATAATTTTGTATCCTGCAAAACAAAGACAACAAAAATGTATTAATTTAAAAAAAACTATATATATCATTTATTAGGTTAATGGGACTTCTTCCATTCTTTTTGCTGAAGAAACAATCTACAGTTTTGAAACACCACTAACGTTTAGCTGTTCCTCCAAAATATCTTTGGATTATTCCTTAAGGTACATTATTTTTAGTCCCATCTGATAAGGAATTAATTTAATCTGTCACAAGCTATTTACACAGTTGTGCATGTTCAAGAAAGTTTAATTCTGTTCCTCTAAATTAAGAGGAAAGCTACTTCACATTTACCAATGGGTAAGAGCACAGACATCAGATGTTCGTTACTTCCAAATAACTGATGCATACTCTTAACATCACACTCAACTTCATTTCATGGTACCTCTTTTTTGTACCTATACTAATACTAGTAGAACACGACAGTATTCAGGGAAGAAGAAACTTGTCTTCATTATCAAAAAGATTATACTGGATCCTATTGAAAGGCATTTAAAGAACAATGCTGTCATCAGGCACAGTCAACATGGGTTCACAAAAGGAAAGTCCTGTTTAACTGATCTGACATCCTTCTGTGATAAGGTCACCCACCTAGTGGATGAAGGGAAGGTGGTGGGTGCAGTTTTTCTGGATTTTAGTGAGGCTTTTGGTGCTGTCTCTCACAGCATCCTTCTGGACAAGTTGTCCAGCTGTGGGAAGAACAGGTTCACAGTGTGCTAGGTGAAGAACTGGCAGAAGGGCAGAGCTCAAAGGGTTGTAGTGAATGGGGCTACACCTGACTGGTGACTAGTCACTAGCTNACAAGAGGAAGCATTTCTTTACTAAGAGGGTGGTCAAACACTGGAACGGGCTTCCCAGAGAGGTGGTTGATGCCCCAAACCTGTCAGTGTTTAAGAGACATTTGGACAATGCCCTTCACAACATGCTTTAACTTTTGGTCAGCCCTGAAGTGGTCAGGCAGTTGGACTAGATGATCGTTGTTAGGTCCCTTCCAACTGAAATAGTCTAGTCTAGTCTATTCTAATCCTTACCAAAGAGTCATGTAGCAGAAGGAAACCTCCTGCCTTTATGCCAACTAGAACTGGACAAGTATTCTGAGCCTCTGAGTCCACCAGCATATTAACTCCCAAAAGCGACCCACCTAGTTGTTCTTATCATGCTCCTCAGTACATTTTGCAAAAGTATCCTCCAAGACAACAAAGAGACAGACAGGGGCCACACAATGAAAATGGAGAAGGATAAACTTACATTTTAAAACTGTGATTACAGACATTCAGAATACCAAATAATAATTACATTACATAAAATATATTTGCTTTCCTTCGAAAAAATGTTTTGATTTTGTTGATTGTCTTTATTTGTACACATACTCCAAAATGTTTTTTTAATGAGCCTGACTCCTGTCTAGGTCAAATTTAATTTAAAATGTATTCTTCACATCCCTGCATTGTTTCATTTGCTTGAACAGTCATCTGTCTCTGACCCACAGAAGAGTACCAGTAAGTTTGCTCCACATAATGCTTATGCATCTGATATATGGTATAAAATTTTGGACAACTGTGTTCAAGAAAGATGAAACAAACTGGTAATAAATTTTATTTAAGATTACTATAATAATTTGCTAGATTTAGCTAGTAAAATAAAAGTTAACAAAAAAAAAGTCAAGCTACTATATTCAAGGGAAAGCTTGATACATATTATAGGAATGTTTCTCACAAGATATACAATACGCTATGCTAGGAAAGAGATTGGACCCTATCATTTCTTTCTGCTCTTTGCAGCATCTTATTCCCAGATACACCAAGAGAAGCAGTTAGTCCACCTTTTCCTTGCAGTACCAACCTTCGAACATGTTTTAAAGTAATGCCATACATCTACCAGATAGATATTCAAATGAAATACTGCATGCAACATATGGTGGGTTTTGTTTTAGTTTTTAGGATTATCAATTTATGTTATGGTTTGTTAGTTTCAACTCTATGTGCCATACATTCACAAGACTTCTAGCATAAAAATGTAGGGGTCTCTCAGAGCAAGGAGCACATAAATAGCAAAAATATTCATTTACTTTATCCTGCAAAATAAAACTTAATGTGAACATAACAACTCACAGCCACAGCAGGTAAGGCTCTGAATACTCATATATACAGATGGATTAACATTTTTAGAAAAGTGATAAATGTATTGCAGAAATTAACTTTTTCTAAATCCCCTGAGAGACTAGAAAACTTTAGCCTTTAGCACTCACTTAAGCCTTTTAGTCATTATTATAGTTGTAATTCCATCTGCATCTGTCCCCTCTCTGGTCTCAGAATGCACCTTCTGTAGGTAAATGCACACAGCCCTTTCCACCTACCTCCAGTTCCACAAACTGTACTATTTTTAGGTAAGACCCTGGATTAGAGCTCCTTCATCATCCACTATCTTTAACACACAGATCCAGCTAAATTTAGATACCTTTCTTCAGAAATCTACTAATGTTATTTGACAAACAGAGTCTTGTTAAAAATATTTTAAAAGAGCCAGAACACATTTTTAGGGAGAAAAAGTAATTTTAAAATATAATCTATCTTACTATCTACATACAGCATTTTGATAATGCTTACTTTCTGCAGACACCAAAGATAGTCCAAGAATTACAGCTCATCTTGAGAGTCACTTACAGTACTGAAATACTTGTTTTGCTGCTAAGAGTTTCTCAGATTTTACCCATCCCTTCAAGACTCCAGGTTGCAACAGTTCCAGAGCAAGTATGCTTCTGAGCAGTGTCTTATCGCACGTCATTTCATCTTCAGAAATCTTCCTAAACTCGATCAAAATTTTAAAGACATATTTTGCTTCAGCCTGACAACATGTCTTTTAAAGCTGCATGAAATTCCCTGAGTATTCACGTTTTGTGTGCCTGCGAAATTTACATTTAATTTTAATAGTAATTTAAACACAAACATGTCAACTGTATGGCTACTTTTTATTTCAACGGAAATGCCTGGGTGGGAAACAAGGTAGGTCAAATAGAACCCCTTGC
>VZTL01042409.1:36435-92646 GCA_013400535.1 Scopus umbretta | reverse complement strand
AGCAGAGTGGGACTTGTCTGGCTGGCTCCTCTTCTCCCCCCCAAACTTGACACGGCCCTGCAAAAGGCAAAACCAAGGGAAGGCCTGCTGGGGCATGGCCGGAGGCAGTCAAGAGGGTGCATGAGAGAGAAGTAGCTTCGTGCGCTGCCACATGAGCCGTACTGCGGGGCTTGGCTTGTGCAAAGCTCCTCTTTCCTCCTTTATGTGGCAATAGCCACAGGCCCCAGCAAGAAGTGGGGTGGGGGCAGAGTGCTGCCAGGTGTCTTGTTGGGTGCCTCCAGGAAGGGCTGGTTCTTGCGGCCCCATCTTTTTTAGGTGGACAACAGCCCTCTGTGCTTTCCTTCTCCGATGTTTTAAACGCTCCAGCCTTGCCGTAAAGGAGCAACAGAAAAGAGAGGGCAGGGTTGCTGTGCAGGTACTGCAGGCTGGGTGGGCGAGCAGGATTTAAATGTGCTTCTCATCACAGAGCACCTCAGCACTGGGTGTAAAACCTGCTGGAAATCTGAGCAAGTACCGACCAGGCAGCCCACTCTGACCTGGCACTGATGCCAGCAGCACCTCCTGCGTGCCAGCCAGCGGGGTGGTAGGGGGACAGGAGATGCTCCTCCGCCTTGTAGCAGGGTAGAGGGGTTATTTAACTGCATCTCCGTGCTCATCCGTGTGGGCACTGAGCATAAGCAGGTTCGGACGGAGACAAATAAAACCGCAGTGTGGTACAGCCCGGTTGCGCCCGCACAGCTGTAAGTGGGGCTGTGCAGGATCCTCAGTGGATCCTAACATACCTTGTGTCTCCCCAAAGCTCATTATTGTGGCTGAAGCACGGAACCAGTACAGCACCCAGGCTGGCTCAGTTGAAGCTAGTTGGAGTAGTTCTGCACAGACATACCCTCAGGGAGAAAGCACTGATTGTTTGGTCTGCACAGCAGTTTGGATACCTGTAAACAGGCATGCATCCTGCTAAATGCATCCATGGCACTGAGCTGAGGCCATTGCGTAATTAATATTTCAAACATTCCCAAGCTAGATTGATATACTGTAAATGAACAGTGTCAGATGACAACAGAAATTAGGTAAGGAGCAGCTGGAAGTGATCTGCTTGTATTTAAGATTTAGCACTGCTAGGAAACTGCTTTTATTAGTAGCAACTTGAAAAAACTTCAGGGATTTTCGGAGAGGTACTATATATACTGGGTGAGAAGGGGGGACTCATCTTTTTGCTCCCCAGTACACACCGTGAAGACCAGATTCTTCGTTAGCACAAGCCAGCATCACTGCACAGTGTGGTGCCAACCACATTCATTAGCTGCGTGTAATTGGCCTGTGGTTTGGAAATTGCATGCAGGGTTTGTGGGCAAAGGAGCTCTTTCTGAAATTCATAATAAAATGAGGAACTGGGTAGCTGAGCAGAGATTTGAATTTCAAGTGAGGACACTCTACTTAATGAAAGGTAGGGTTTCTTCGGTGATTACCAGGGGTTACAATTTGTAGGTTCCCTGAGCAAAAAATACAGCTGCACCACCCGCATCCTGGTGACAAATTTGCCTATTTCTTTTAGTTATTATCCATCTTAGTATACAGTTCATTTTTTGGCATGTTATTTGTAGACTGTGGATTTCGTTCCAGATCTTTGATCTCTAATAGATTATTCAGTTTAATACCGTATTTTGTGTGGTGTGTATTGTACCTGCCTTGAATATTTGCCAGATCCACATTATTTACTTCAGAGGAGATGCTATGTCCCCTTCATCCCGAGTGTTAACAAAAGTTTGAAGGTTGGCTCGTTTGTTTCTGTCAGGATGAGAAAGCAGTGATATGTAGCAGATACATTTTCTGTGTAGTCTTCTTTTTACTCATTCACACACACACAAAAAAAAGGAAAATGCCCATCCGTCTTGTTTCCTTAAGCACAGTAGAGATAATTCAAGCAGATTCTCGAGCCAGAAATCAACATGTCTGCCACACCAGTGAGTGCTGTGACCAAAAAACTAAATCTCTCAAGTCCCACATTTGTGACTTCTCTTGGCTTTCTGCCTCTGGACCACAGAACATGTGAGCAGAAGGGCAGCTCTCTGCCCTTGCCTGCCTCCTGCCCGCACCTCCTGCAGTCTCCCAGGCTGCAGGCATCCTCACTGATGAAGGTCCTGGCTGGCAGAAGGGCTCCCTGACGGGCTGGCCTGGTGGTCCAGATTACCTGGCAGAGACTGAGTGTGAGTCTCAGCGTCTTGGAGATAGTCTTCAGGATGCTTGTTTTGTACCAGAGTTTGGGAAAGGCAGCTGGAAGGTGTCATTGTCCCATACGATGCCATCCAGAAGACAGGATTTCTTGTCTCTTGCCATCATAGTNAAAGCAGTGTTAACTGTATATGTATACATACATATAAATATGCATACGTGTGTGTGTATATATATACACATACACACTGTGGTGGTCCTTGACCTGGCTAGTACCCCGAGATGTTGGACCTATAGCAGAGAATCCCTAAGAAAGCATAATCTTGGTGCTCAAGAGGAATCAAATAGGTGAATCAAGTGTGAGGAATTATCAAGGAATAAACAGGGAACAAACCAGAAGATCTTGTTATGGCTCTGTGCAAACCACTGCTGCTCTCCTCCGAGCCCAGCAGCGGGGTCTGGCTCCCCGCTGCGGGATGTCCAGCAAGGCTGGGCAAGGACACAGAGCAGCTTTTCCCCAGGGACCAACGGCAAAGGGGCCAAGGAGTCCAACCTGGAAAAGGTGGAGGGGAAATTATGACAGAGCCTGAGAAAATCAGGAGTGGCTTGAATTGGGAAGAGAGGTTTGCTGCCTTTCCTAAACCTACGCAGACTCAGACTAAAACAGCAGGGTCAGAAAACCCCAAAGAAGGGTTTGCTTCAGGCAGCGGATTGCTGAGGTGTGGAGCTCCTGGGTACAGGACATTGCAAAACAAAACCCCGGCATTACATTTAAAAAGTTGACGTAGTAAAACAGTACAGAGGAAAAATCACAAAGGGTTTCCGATCCCGGAGAGACATGACTCCCGGCTCAGCAAGCCCTCGAGCCAGAGGCTGCAGCAAGGGCAGCACCAGTCCCAGGACGTCTCACTGTTGATCCTCTTCTTGCATGCATCCCCACGGCACTGCTCAGTGGTGGCTGCAGGAGATGGAAGAGCCAAACCAAGGCTGTTGTGTGGTGTGGGCATGGATACAGTGCAGTTAACAAGCTGGTCCACACTGGAAAGGAAAGGGTTTGTATACATCATTCTCTGAGACTTCCAGCACTGTCCTGCTAGAGTGAAGCTCCATTATCCATGTATATTATTACAGAGCTTTAATCCACAGCGTCATCTTTCACAAGTGTTTGGTCTTCAAGTAAGTTTGGAACTGCAACAGTCCAAGCTATCAGCTCAAACCCTGTTTCTAATAAAGGATCTATTGCTTGGTTGTAGACAGCGAAAAATTATTTTCAGATGTTGCTGCTATTCTCAGCAGGGTGTAATAGAAACTCATTATCATGCACAAGTCTAACTTAATTACATTTTTTCTTGAAGGATTTTACGCTGGCTCAGCAGGAAGGGGAGCCATCTACATACATTCAGGGGCTGCCTTCTCAAAACTTAGTAATATCTATGGTAAACACCTAAGAAAGGTGGGGAATTATTTTAGGACCTTTTTTTGATCAATGCAAGCTGAAGCATGGATCCACCAGACCCAGAGGAAACATTATCACGCCCAGTATCTGAATTGATAGACAATGAGATGTTACCTTGCTCCTTCTGTGCTTGTTGCTTTCATCAGACGGCCACAACATCTGAAAATTAGTAATTTCTTCATTGGTCAAATCTTGAAGGTTTTAGTTGGTTTATCCTTAAATTTCCTTTGCAGAAGGAAATTTTCCTTTACAGAAGGCTCAAGACATTACCAAAAACTGAAAGAGCAAAAGAAAAGACATTGGTATTCAATCGAGGGTGATAAAAGCATTCTTTGGTTCCATATGTCTGAGTACAACCTGGCACTGGACACACTGTGTGTGTGCGAGGTGGGTGTCCTTATCTCTGTTGCGTGGTTAACCGTGGGGTGCGTTGCTGCAGGTCACTCAGCAGTAACATGTGGGGAGGCCTTCTCTGAGGCCAGGTCCACCAAAAGCTGCTTTCCGCATCCATGCTGTGGTACGAGGTCCCGGCATGCCGTGATCCAGGGGGTACATCAGGGAGCTGAAAATACCCAAGCACAAAATGCCTGTGAGCATTTTATTCACAGGTTAGCTGTTGTGAGGGTCAGCACAGCTTCACAAAGCTGCTTTCTGTGTCAGTCTGGGAGGACTCTGCAGTCTGACCCCAGCCCAGCATTACTGCTGCTTGGCACAGGTTTGGGTGGGTGGCCATAGCCTGCACAGCAATGGGTCAGAGAGGATGAACTTGGCAGGCAGGTTCCAAGACAGGAACAAAAAAGAGGTGAAAGGAGGCAAACTCAGCCATATAATTAGTTGTGTAATTAAACTTTCTTTGGGGCAAGGAATTCTGGGCCAGTTCTGCCTCCTGTGAAGTGTGGCGACGCCTCCGACACCTCTGACTTAAGAGAAATAAAAGCAGTGCCTAGGTGTGTTTCTCCAACGGGGGACGCAGATACAGAAGCAGTTCCTGTTGCAGATTTAGCAAATGTCTTTGGGGTTAAACTGGAAGGATTTAGCCATTGATATGGTGTAGGGTGTTGCTTAGTAATGCATATGGCCCCGGTGGGGGAGAGAGAAAGTCTGAAACAAAGCAAAAGTAATTAAACAGAAGGAAAACAGGCAGCACTTATCTGCTGATAATCTATGCAAGCGACAAGGTTTCCTGTTTGGCCAATCAATAAACCAACCCATTTAATTTTATTTTTGTGTGGTTGCATGTACTGGCTATATTGTGGTAGAAACATTGCAAAGAATTGATTCACAGATAGAAATATATCTGGGTTGCTTGTGGTTTATTAAGAAGATCAAGATAACAAGTGCTGCATTATTGATCAAACCCAGAGGGACACTTCCTTTTTTTCTGCTTGTCGATGAAATACCGTTGTAATTATTTTTTCCCTTTTCTCATTCTTCCTTTCCTCTCACCTCTCCCTAATTCTCTGGAGATGCAGTAATGAAGTAAGCACAAAAAATGTCAGTCAGGGCTGGCAATGGGCAGGAGAAAGGTAGGAGAAGGGATGCAGGCAGAGATACTGCAAGGAAAGAGAATGCATTTGCCGGTATGTATAGGAGTGCTAATGCTCTTCCTTGAAGCTTAACAGGGACAGAACCTTAACAGGAGCTGAAGTAGCCTTTTCTGTTTGCACTCTTTTTTACATCTTTTTACATGTGATTTAAATCTTTATTTACAGCATAAGGCCTGCCTACTAGGTCCTGTGCAGAGCTGGATCTACCAAGCATTGGGCTTGCTGTGGGCAAGGGGAGGGGAGAGCTGGTGGTTTGCTAGTTTTAGCAGAAGAAAGAAGGGGGTCTTTTCCCAAGGCCCTGCAGGGGGACTGGTCGGTATGTGCATATCAGTTATGACCACAGTGCAGGAGTTTTTGGGACAAGCATGGAAAAAAGCTATTTCTTGGCTCTTGGCTGGGGAGATGAACTTTGAAACAAGAGCAGCATTTAGTTGGGTAAGGCTTGGTGAGTCCCACTGCCTCTGAGTCCCAGATGAAGCTTTGATCTTCTGTGTCCCTCATGTTCTCTAAATGAACATTTTCTCACCCATCAGTGAGTTCATACAGAACTGGGCAAGTTTCAACTGCAACTTGTCCTTTCTCCCCCTCCTCAAGATTTTGCTCCTCCTGTGAGTTAGAGATCTTTTCAGAAGTTCAGAGCAGCCAGACCCTACAGTTTTATTATCTCTAATTTTCGCATGTAGTCGTGGGTACCTTGCTCTTTCCCAGTGACCAGTGCTCCTCGAGGATGGTATGCAGCTTAGTGATCAGGCTGGAAAATTCCGTCTGTGCAGATCTGCAGTGAAGAAAATGAGTAGACCTTGGGATAGGCCAATTGTCCTGTCCATGGTAGTATCCCACAGTTGTCCTTAGAGCAAACCAGTTAGGAGTTCGTGGGCCACCACAAATTTGGGTTGATTTTCCTTCTCTTTTATGTCTTTGCTTACCCTTGCCTTTCTGTCATGGAAACAGGAAGGAGCTCACAATTCAGCTGATTTATCACAAATCAGGGACAGCATCAGCTGCACAACTTGTTGTTGCTGTACAACCCCTGGCCACGGCAGCGCTGCTCTTTCAGCTCTCATGCCAAAGCCTGGAGCCTGCGGCAGTCATGGCACATCTGCGCTGTGTCTGCTGGGGTCGTGCCGCATGGAGGCGCCAAGCCAAGAGGTCCCAGCTGGCAGTGCATCTTCACATCCCCTGCTCCAGCCTTGGGGACTGCAGGATGGGAGGAAGCCTCTCTTAGTGCTGGATTTGCCTGTCCATACCAAGCTTGCTCATTGATTGTTAATATATTTGATTTAATTTTTCTTTCTGGGAAAGTGGGTTGTCCTGCCAGTGCTCCTTCAACAGCATGCTTGCAATTATGCCCATGGTTATTGCCTCCACTGATGCGTTACTGCCAGCTAATCTTTAGCTTGAGAGCTGATGGTGGCCAGGAGGTGGAGGAGTGTGGATGCCACATGCGTTGCTGCTGTAAAGGTGATGCTGCAGCTTATTGAAAACTTCCTTTCCCCTCCCCATGGCCCTACTTAAGCACAACTTGAATGGCTTTTCCACTCAGAGGCTGTGGGATATCTTCCTGTCCTTCATATTCAACATAATATCTTCTGTACACAGCATATTATTTCCTTCTTAAATCCTGTGCCTGCAGAGGGTGCAGCCTGGGGCTCAGAGACCTCAGCGCTCCAATGCATGGCACCGGCAAGGACTGCCTCCACCCCACAGATGCTGCTTTTCCTCTGGCTACCTCTAGTTGTTGTTCAATTTGTACAGCTAGGTTTTCCCACCATGTACATCCCACAGTCCCATAAAATGTAAAAGCCTTGCCTGGGCATAACTGGTTTGTGTTTTGTTTATATAACCACATGAACAACACATCCAAGGTACTAGAAGAGGAAAAGGTCAAGCGTAACAGAGTTAGGAAGAGGCCAGGATCAAACTGATTTGTACAGTTGCCTTGTGCACACACATGTTATGACTACCTTTAATTGCATGGTCATGTTTAAAAGCTCCCTGCTAGCACTTCACATCTTTGCCAGGAAGAGGAGATGCTCCAACGCTCCCTATAAAAGCATCAGTAGCTGGTTTGGTTATCTCTTTAACGTAGGAATGATTTTGGTGTTTTGTTTTCTCTTGTTTTCTGAAATACCTGACTCATTTTGTCTGGGTTATTTCAAACCTCTTTAGCCTGATGTAGGAACTCCAAATATGAAATTCTAACCCTGTAGAAAATTTGGCATTATAATCCAGTGAAAACAGGTCTAAGAAGGGGCACTTTTACTGGGGAGTGCTTCTGATCCTGATGGTGCTGCGTGTGGCTGACAAGTACAATTTATTTACTTATAGAAGAAAAATACAGGCCAATGTTGGAGATCCAGAGTTCCACTCTAACTTGAGAAGTGGTAGACAAGTGCTGGAGTAAACCAGGGGCCAGAAGCTCATAACACAACAAAGACGGATGGTACTGCGTATCAGCCTTCTTGCTGGGCTCAGATTGGTACTAAAATTTAGACGTTTTGTAAGAGGTGTTAAGACCCACTGGTCACTCTAGGTTTGTCCCACTGTCAATGAAGAATGAGGCAAGTCCAGAAAGCAGTTCAGGATTTCTGTAGTTCACAACTACTCTCCTAATATAGGTGGATGTGACAGGTAGGCAGGCTTACCTTTGCCTAAGCAAAATGTCTACCGTGTTTCCTATAGGAGCACCAGCTTTGCTTGCAGAGGTGGGAGAGGGCATGAATCAGGGAAGATAAATTTTATATTCAAAGGTAGTCTGGCAAGTTCTTATGGCACTTAATAGCTGGCATACTCCCACTGCAAGGGAAGCAGAAAGCAAATTCAATCATTTATGTTACAAAAATCCCAGCGCTCTTCATTATGTGCACAGATGGTGTCTCAGGAGCTTTTTTGCCAGTGCTCTGCATGCCTAATGCCAAGCAGGGAGCATTGCTTTTCCAGCCCAGGTGACAGTGGGAAAGCTCCTTTTTCATTTGCTAGAACCATGTGGATTTCCAAGCTCTCCCATTTTTACATTTCATTTAAACCAACCTTCCAGCAAAAAGTCTAACTATTACGGCAGACCACATTTAGTGGAGGTGTAGGCAGAGGTACAAATGAGAACAGATTATGCACCATGGAGGTGAAAAGCTATTGCAGACAGAACAACAAATAGAAAGGTATTGCAGGACATCCTAGGCAATGGGTAATGGAGTTGCTTTGTCTTAAATCCTTTCATGCATACAGAGACTTACAAGGGTAAAATGTGGAATCAGCTAGATTTGTGGAAATATTTCAACTCCAGGAATGGAATAATCTTAACAAATGCTTTCTTGCTTTTATATGAAGGCTTCTTAATGCAGCACAGCCTTCTGTAAGAACTGCATTTCTGCAGCTCTTTACAAATAGCCCTAGACTGGCGTTTTCTAATAAGCATCATCTTTCTTGAGCGGACCACTCTTTGCTGCAGTAGTGTACCATGAGCTTGCTTTACTTCACTGCTGACTGGGTTTGGGATAGTCTTCTCAGTAAAAGTTACAGGACGTAGAAAGGTCAGATCTGCTCAGCCTCTTTTTACAAGTGCCACGCTAAGACTACCATTTACTTTAAGCAATAAAACTCTTCTGTAGGTTTATGCTTTACCCTTACAGTCTAAAGCTCTTCTAGCACATAACAGCTATTGTGTTATGATCTACAGCACCACTAGGACACAGCAAAGCACTATTCTGAGTTCATAGGTAGGAGAAAAAGCCACAGAGGACCTGGCTGACTTTTGAGGATCACAGATCTTATCTCAAAAATGCTTTGGGCCAGTAGAATTTAACTCCAAGGTCCTCCAGATGACAGAATTTGGCATAGATCCATCTAATTTCATGCTGATAGAAGAATTACTGTCAGTTGAGACACTTGGGGGCTTTGTTTTTTTTTTTAAATAAAAACCCAGAGGAGATAAATACCACCATGCTGTAGTTGGTGGGCTTTGTCTTTGGCTTTAGTTCTGTAGGTTGTGTGGCGTTGAGTGGAAGTGTGCTTCAAAGGGGAAGCTGCAAATGGCCAGAAGTCCCAGGTTATGTAGAATAAGAGTAGATATTTCAGTTTCAATGCATGTGTCTGCAGTGCCTGTATACTGAATACATCAGAGGTCATAGATTTAATGGGTATGATATCTATCAGACTATGGGCCAACTGAGATACTAACTGCAAAGGATTTCAGGTAGAATTGCTTCTGTTGCAGAACATTTGACCCTTGGTCAGTTGAAAATCAAAGGATTTCACCAAACCACAGTGCTTCTGAGCTGCCTTCATCTCCTACATCTGGGCCAAGGTAAAAGTGAGATCCATGGGAAAATACCTTTGAAAAACAGGCCTCAGGTTCTTGATCCACCAGGGCTTGTGCCTCTACTTTCCATTGACTTCAGCATGTTTAAACATTTGGGTTTCTCTGATCATCTGTACCTAACTGACTCAAAGCTGAACATCCATGGAGACAGAACTTGCTGAGAATTTTGTCCTTGGTCTTCTAATTTTCCCACCTTGTGTTTAAAGGGCCTTTGCTACAGAACTTTCCAGATTTCTCTGCTGATCTTAATTTAATCAGTCTTATTAGACAATTGCAGAGCACACTGTGGATCTGCAGTCTTTCTATATTTAGTGCACTGTTGTTACAATCAGTGCCTTTTTTTCCTCTTGGCCTTCCTCACTGCTTTACTGCTGTTTGTAAGTTAAAAGGCCACAGTGAAGAACAGTACTTGTTAGCCACGTTCACATTACCCTGATGCCCTGGAGAACTGAAGGGGATGATCAGGGAGTTGAGGGGTGGTCATTTGTCTTAGCATATAATTCTGCTGACTTTCTGAAAGAAGTTTAACTTTTCCAGCCTTTCACCTTCAATGCTACTAGCAGAGATGACCTGAGAGGCTGGCCCAAAGGAAGCTAATAAGATAGCTTGCACCGTGAAGCTAGGAGAGTCGATAATAATGAATATTTAAGTGGTGGAATTTTCCACTGCCACCACTGAACTTTTTTTCTACTAATTACTGCCATTAATAAAGTCCTGCCAACACCTGACTAATGAGGACTCAGCACCAACTTTACTTAAACTATGGCCTTTTGTTTTCTTGGTTGTGCAATGTGTGTGACAATTGCCAGGTTGCTGAGCATGAAGGTGTTAGAGAGATTAATAGAATAAGGAAACAGCCTTACAAGAAGTCCATGTTCATGAAAAGAGAAATTCTTATTGAAAATAATGCCTTTTGGAATTCAGATAAATTCTAATTCTGCTGTCTCCTGTTGGATGTTCAGAGAAATGATGGATTTTGTCTTCTGCTTTCTAGGATTACTCTTGATGTTTGAAAGAGGAATATGGAAGAGTTAATCTGAGTTTGCTCACATGTCCTGTCCTCTCCCTGCAGGAATAGGAATATCTGCTCCAGAGATAAAAGAGATGAGGACACATGATAGTTTATGCTTGCAGTGTTGGTGGCTCTCTGCTATATAACAGCAAATGGTAAGGAGCTGGAGCTTTGTTTTCTGCTGTTGGAAACCAGAATGGAGTCTGAATTCTCTTGATTCAGTTTGAGTTATCATATACACCAGTTTATGAAATGAAGTGCTTGCAAGAAGAAAAAAATCTCCCTTTGCTGCATTCAGAGTTCTTGGTTGAAGCTCCTATGTCATCTTCTCCTGTCTGACTCTTTTAGAGCAGTTAGACAGAGGTGAAATTCCTATAGTGCATGCAAGAACTTCCCCTGCCCCCTAAAGACACCTTACTGCAAAGGGTGCTTCATTGTTTAAATTGTTAAAATTAGCTTAGTTGCAGCTTATCCATAAATCTTATTGAAGAGGCAGCTTTTACCTGTAGGACCACTATTTTTCTCATGCTGTTAGCTGGTGAGTAACATGCTACATGACTACTGAGTCAAATGCCTCAGTACTTGACCCTCCTGGGGACGATGCTGTTCCATTTTGAGTGCTGGAGTGGTGATGTGGTGGGAATGCCTTCCATCTGAATTTTGCAGGGCTTCAAAGGAGTCTGTGTAGAACAATCTGAGAGCTGGAAGGCAAATCCTTCACTCAGGAGCAGATCTGAATCCTCTGAAAATATGTAATCGCTGTCACTGTTGAGAAAAGTTGGGGGTGTAATTGCAGAACCAAAAAGTCAGCCTGACTCTGAGACTTGAGTTTTGGGGCTATGAATTTCAGTCGACACCAAGCTTCTATCATTTTAGAGTTGTTTCATGTTTAAACAGTGTAATTGCTGTTAACTGCAAGTTCTCTGAGCTTTAATAAAAATAGCACCACATTAACCTAACAAGTTTTTACAGGCGGGATTGATAACATTTATTAAAGGGCTTATATAATGTGCTTGTCTGCAATAAAAAATGATAGGACACGATGACCTGAGAGGTCTTTCTGGTCCCAGTGCTTCTGTTACAGGCAAACCAGCCACGAGAGGGCAACAGAGGCTCATGTGCCACTAGCATGTGAAAGGGGTATAATTAAGAAACTTTTAACACACAACAAATCTGTCAGTTCTGGGAAAAATATTTGCCCCTGTTTGCCAGAAGCTGGTGTGACAGCCTCCTTTAGCAGTACTGCTTCGTGGAGGTGTCGCTTATGGAGAACATGGCTGGATGCCATCTGGAACAAAGAAAGAACAGGGCATCAGAGTTGTCTTCTGTGTTCCAATAGTTGCCACCAGGAGCTTTGGAAGAACGTGCTCCATGTCTGTTCATTTTCACTGAGTGACCAAAATGGTGGCAACTCCCAGGCAGCAAAAAAATTCCTCTGTTGCGGTCTGCAGGAAAGGTTGGCTCCTTGTGCTTGTGTCCTACTACTCAATCACTGCAGGACATAATGGTGCCTGGAGTGATTCATGGCCCTTCCTGCCCACTTCTCAGCATGCAGAGGACACCCCAGCTTGTGACTCATGGCCCTTAAAAAGTAGGAGAACTAATAATGAGTGTATAGCCAAGAAGTATCTGTGATAGGTTTCAGACCTGCTTTTCCTTAAAGAAAAAAATGTGAAAAGGCAGGTGTAACTGGAATGAGCCTGATGGCAGTGGGCAATTTCCCTGTACAATGTGGAGCGCAGGTCAGTGCTGAGAGTGTGTAGTGTGGTTGTGGCCAGACCCTATAGTATTCCCTGCCCACAACATTATTGAAGTCAAGCAAGGTCCTCCTAAACATACACATTCATATTTTTGCATCACTAGCTGGAGTCCTCAGAGATGATAGTTAAAACTATCCTCTGCAGCCTCTGTTACTAGAAATGAGTATTTCTTTAATCCATGGATTCAGCTTTTCAGGTTAACCTCCATGTAACTTTTGGGTTTTCTCCCCTGGATCTAGGGGCCCCGAAGAGAAGCAAACCCCCACAGGTACCCAGGTGTTTGATTTCAGGAATCCTGTCCCACTTATGTCAGCAAACTGTGTGGAATGTTATGATGTTGTGGTTGGTCTGGTTCCCCATCCAGAATGCAGTTGCCAAGACCATTATCTCGAGCTGGTAGAGGTGTCTGTGGGAGTTAATCCTGTCCATTCTTTACCCTTAGCCCAAGCACTGGTGAAGTGCCCAAATCTTGCCTTTGCTTTGGAGTTTGCCTGTGCTACACTCTCAGTTGTGAAGGTGTGTAATGCTACTGAGA
This sequence comes from Scopus umbretta, assembly GCA_013400535.1. Taxonomy (NCBI): domain Eukaryota; kingdom Metazoa; phylum Chordata; class Aves; order Pelecaniformes; family Scopidae; genus Scopus; species Scopus umbretta. The sequence continues at coordinate 79,846 of VZTL01042409.1, read as the reverse complement.
ACTTGTGACTTGCATCTTGCATCTTGCTTTTTCCTCTGGTGGGTTTTTGAAGAGCCCTTGAGGAGGTAAGCTTGACCTTGGGTGCAACTTTATGAGCTTTGACTTATGGCTGCAACACTTCCCCTTTGTGTAATGAGGAAGACACAGGTCCCTGTACCTACTTTTGTTGTCTGTGGTCTCAGCTGAGGGCAAATCATGGTGAGAAATCCTTCACCATGTTTCTCCTCCCCTCGTCCAAATTGTGTCATAGCTCCTGGACATTATGGAGGGAGGAAAGAAACATGCTGCAGAGGAAAGCCTGAGTTTGGATGCATCCCTTCCTGGAAGCAGAGGGGAGGCTCTGCCCTGGCTGCTGCAATGCCTGGGAAGGTGCACAGGAGAGGACCCTCTTACCTGTCCTCAGTTAATGTGAAGTAATGTTACCCTGCATCGTTTTGCAGTTCATATAATTCCTTTCGTTTTCTGTCTTCACTCCCAATCTATCTTATTTTTTCTCTCTCATGTCCTTATCATTGTCCTGGTTATAGACTTTCTTACTGAGAAAGTCTATAACTTTATATAACTCTTTCTATAACTCTTTCTTACTTTCTTTCTGTTTGCAGAGCTCAAAAGAGTGTCTCTGAATTTCATCAGCAGTTAAAGTACAAGGATCGCCCCAAACCCTAACCATCAAACAGGTCATTGAACGTTGCTAGTTAGAGCAGTGGAGTGGGGCAGGTCAGAGGACTCCTTAATAGCCTTGAAATCCTTTCTTGACAGAAATAATAACGTTTATTGTTAATGTCATAATTATTTATTACGAATAAAACATTTGGTCTGGAAACAAATTGCATGTGTAGATGGGAGAGGTGTGCGTACAGTCCTGTGTGTGTCTGGATATGTGACTGCCTGACCTCAGTGCTGTGGAGGAGATGATTTCCAACACAGTAGCTTGGCAAGTGTGTTGTGGTGGCCCTGGGAAACTCTGCTCCCGGCCTGGGGTCCCACTTTGCCAGGAAGTGCTCAATCACAAAACAAACTGATGAAAAGCATGGGCGCATGTAGAGGTTGCTGACTTTGGAGAAGACCCTAGCACGTTTTTGTGTTTGTCATCATGAGACACCCCTTAGGCTGCATACAGCTGTGGGGCGAATGGATGTAGCTCCCCATCAACAAGGAATGCCCTGGAAAGTGCCGGTGCAAATTTGCAGCAGGTCTGCTCTGAATTTGTTAGTGGCAACAAATTCTTTACCATTGCTTATTCCAAGGAGTGTATTTAGTTGTTGACATATAGTTTGCTAGCTTTTTTAACTTAAGTAAGCCCCAAGTTTCCTTCAAAACAAATGAACAAAAGGTGGTAGAGTGGGAGGTGGAAAAGGTGATGCTGAATGATGATGTTGATGAGATGATTTGATGAGGGAGATTCTGGGGAGACGATTGTAGGAAGTCTAGAGAAAGTGATTGTAGGAAGTCTAGGGAAAGTGAGGACAACGAAAGGGGACAGAAGGGGAGAGGTAGCACAGTTGGTCATAAAAGGGAGAAAAAGTAGCTGGAAAAGAGGTGGTAGAAAGTTTGAATCACCTGGTGGACATTTTTCTGTCCTTGGTGATCCAATAATGAGAGAAGGTATCTGTAAATATTTAATATGGAGGGTCTTGAGGGGAAATTTCCTCCAGCCTGTTTGTCTGGGGCAGTATTTGACCCGCTTTCCAACGTGGCATGAATGCAGACAGCACCCTGTCAATCAGCTACCCATGGCCAGCAGGGAAAGGACGTGACAAGGTTTATAACTGTGAAAGCTAAAGATGAAAAACTACTACTTCCACAGGCTCAGAAATAAAATCTTCATGTGGCATTTTTTATTTCCTCATGTTGCCTCTTTGTTTTTAAAAGGAGAGAGAACAAGAAGGTTATTTGTGGAGGCATTAAGTTAGGCCACAGAAAAATCTCTGACTTCAAGTTGCTGCTAGTTTCTTCTCATTTTGTTTTTTTTTGACCCTAGATGCATCACTCTCCAGCATCTTCATAGGCTGAGGAATAAAACATGACATAACTAAGATGTACAGTGTGCTTTTTGGCTAAACCGTGGGACTGGTGAAACATTACCATCATTTTTCTGGCTTTTATTTGAAATCATAAAGAGTTAAGTGCATCAGTTTGCTGTGGTTATTTTTTCTTCCTTTCTGTGCATAAAAAATGAAGAAAGAACGTGGCAGTTAATTTAATAGTTTGTTGGGAGAATATAGTGATCTATGACATGATTAATTGAAATGAAGGGCAGAGAACATTCAGAGCTGCAGGAAAAAAAGTATGAGGGAATGTTTGGCAAATGACATAAAATAAAATATGAGATATCAGGGCTCAGACTCACTACTGATACCATTTCCAGATACCATTCAATGGTGTGGATATTAAGGAGCAGGAAGTAGAACAACAGGGTGGGCTTTGGTAGAGGATCTGGTTTTGAGGTTTTTTTCTCATAATATCACAAATTAATAGATATTTGTCAATGAATATTCACTGAATTCCTACTAATTAACTAGCTTTCCCTTTCTCTGTTTTAAGGATTACACGATTGTGGAACAAGTAAGCATTTATTAAGGTAGGCACTAAATCCATATGTAGATACCCAATATTTATTTTTGGTATTTTACTTTCAAAGAATGTGAGCAAATGAATTATAAAAGGTGTTTCTGGGTGCCTGGGACGATTATTTAGGCATATTTGTAGATGTCTCAGGGGACTCTAGATGCAAGATAGACTGACCACAATGGGTTCATTTATTATAAATAACATCCAACTAATAGTACTGTAAACCTAAAATGCTGCTGTTAAAGATGGCTTCTTCATCTTTGCTTCACTTCTTTTGGTTACTCTTAATGGTTATACAGGATGAGATAGGGTACTGTAATTTCATAGTATATGAAGCCCAATAACTGCTCTTGTTTTTCTGAAAAATATTAGTGCAAGAAGGTAGCGTTCACCATCAAGTCTTGATGTCATTCTTGTGGATGACATCTCTGAATTCAGAGAAAGAGGGAGGAATATTCTTGTGGTGTGAAGCCATGAAGGTGAAACATCTTCCCATGGGCCAGCAGCCTAGAGCACCAGTGTAAGCTTTAGCACTTCTGCCTCTGAGCTAAATCTTGTGAACAGAGGAGCTGCTTGGAGGAACCAGTTTCTTGTGGTTGTGTTCCTGATTCTTCTGACTTTGATGGCTTTATTGTCCCATTTCAATGATTTCTGAAGATGCTATATGTCTCAGTACTTGAGAAGATCTTGAGGAAAACAGCAACCTTCTCTGAAAAATATTGATTTGTAAATACTGGGAGAGATAAAAAAGGAAATCTATAGTGGGGTAAGCATGTCAGGAATGCTGCAGTGACAAGATCAATTTGTTTCGATCAGCATAAAGCTTTATACTTCAGCAGCAGCTATTCTCTGAAGGCACATGTACCTGGGGAATGTGGAGGAAAGGCTATCGTGGGCTGCCTGTGCTCTGAGTAGGCAGGGTTAAATGTGCCACCAGAGTAGATGGAGACAGATGTGTAGGCAACATAATTGTACACCTGTGTATCTTTTTCAGAAGATGCTCTGCTTTGAAATTTAAAACTTTAGGGGTGGGATGTTAGCACAGAAATTAATTTTTAGACATCAGTGCTATCTGGTTAGAGTAATTGCTTATTATCTGCTTCCCTGGGGTTTTAAGCTTTTGGAAATGACTATTTACATCTCAGTGCGTGCTTAAAGGAAGGAGAAAATTGCACTCCATCGTTTCAAGGCTCTATTCTGGCTCCCTGATATGCTAGGAGGAAGAAAGATTTTAGAGAAATCTTTGTCCTCATCTGTCTGTTCTAGGGAGTACCCGAGTTTGACACATTTGTTTGACTGGTGGGGTTGGTAGCTAGTGGACCATGAGATTTGCCATTACAACCTGGCCTATCTTGGCTAAGCCCTGCTGACAGCCCAAAATGATTCCCATGAGCTCTTCAAATGTGTTAAAATAGTGGTTTTTAGTTTTGGGGTTTTTTTTGATTGTTTGCTTTTTTTGTTTGTTTGGGTTTTTTTGTTTGTTTGTTTTTGTTTTTTTTTTTTAAAATAAAAGACCGATCAAACCATTGTGTAGGTCCTGTGGAAACTTGTCTCATCAAAATCACAAACCAGGCAGAGAAATCTAAATTAGGAGCCAACACTAAGCTTCTGGATAGGAAGGTGATGGTTTTCTTCATGTTGTCAATAACTCAAATTTGCAGTGGGTTGTTGGAGGGGAATATTAGATCCTGTTTGTGTACATGCCAGATTGTGTGTCAGACAGACTTCCAAGACATCCCTGCTCCCAGGAGGTGAATGGTTTCTGGTTGGGTTCTGGTGGCTACGTGACAAAAATAGGGTAGTTCAGAGAATTACCATCAGGATCTCTCACTTTAACAAAGTGGAGGGTAAGAATTAGTCACAAGGGTTGCTTGCCTAGGGTCTGTTATAAAAGCTGATAGAAACCAGAACTGGGGGTTAGGGTCTGAAGTGCCCTGTGCTCTACAGTTGGCACCCCAATGAGACCACCATCCAAATGGACAACTCACAGGTGAAACATCAGCATGGCTGGGGAACCTGGGTGCACGGAGAGGGAGAAACTGGTCCCAAACCACACACAGAGTCTGGGATGTGGGGAAGGATCCATTATCTGTCCAGGTCCAAGCAATGCCCTGCTCTCAACCAAATTTACTGCACTGTGTACATCTTGGGACATTAGGTTGTGAATGAAGTGGGGTAGAACCCACTTGTCGTTTGCTTCCTGTACTGCACTATTCAGGTTGTGATCTGGTGTCATTTGTGACCTCTGATTTTTAATGTTATTTAAGTGGTGAGTAACCACAGTGCTGGTTAGTGGGTTAGAAGCCACACTGCAGGGTGTTGGGAATAAAGTTTTTGTCTTTCTCTTTGTCATTTAATTAATTTATTTATTTGTTTCTAAGTCTACAGTAAACACTGCTATAAACTATGCTAATGTAAAACAACTGCAAATTGAGGCATTATTTCACGTTATTTGTACCACAATTTTATTGCATTCACAGTTATTTACAGTATGTAAATAAGCTTCACAGTGTAGAAAAATGTTCTACTATAACTCAGTTGTTTCAGCATTAAAAAGAGTGGGGAGGAAATCACCCAAAACACATAGATGTATGCAGCAAGAAAAGATTATGGATAATATTATGGATTTTTTTTTTTTTTTTGTTACAGGATTAGCACTGTTTGAAAATAGTACCCATTTCCTGAAATGCTGAAATTTGTGTACTTCAGCTACCTGCATTGTGTTATAAATCCATAATGACTATTTTCCATCAAATATTGCATTACAATTTGAATTATTAAATGCTAAATGCCTGTGTATAGATTGTAAAGCAATGAGAATTTTCTGCCAGTTGAAAGAGAGACCTAGTGTGGGTAAGAACAGAGCCTTTGATGAGCATTGCCGCGTCTGTGGACATAGGCAATTATATGCAGATGGTGCACAGGCAGTACAAAGATAAATGTAAGGTCCTTTTAAATCCTGCTTGCAGTATTCCTTACATGCATACAGACTGCAGTATGATTGTCTGGCTTTCTTGAGGCTTAATTTTCATCCCACTGAATGTAATGGCAAAACATCTATTAATTTCAGCAGCAGCAGGGCAGGGTGCTTTGGCTTTAGATTAAAGCAGTCTAAAAAACTTTGGAGAGAGAGGTAGTGAACTACTTTGGCAGAAAAATATTGCTTGGGTGCATGTAGTTTGAAGAGACTGTTCAAACACAAAAGAGGCTTCTGTGTTTGCCCTTATGCTTTGTATTAGCAAGTTGGGCATATTTCCAGGACCCTGATCTAGGCTAGTGTTAAGTTTTTTTTCTGGAGAGATCATGATGTTGGACAAATATAGCATCAAAACAAGCCATAATAATAAAAGGCAGCAGAAATGAGAGATCAATTCTGGTAGTTCTGGCTAAAGAAGTAGGTTTTTGAAAACTAGCTGAAGCTTCTGTTTTATGGATCCAGTGTGTGTACTGCCAATGAGGAGACAAGGTACCTCTAGGTGGTTTGTTCTACATGGACATCCATGGTTAGAGGAGCAAGTGCCATACCTGGACAGGGATGAATGGTGTGTCCTTTTAGGTCCACACGTGTTTTGAGATTGTGGGAGGATGAGATAGCTGCTGTATAGGATTCATAGGCAGTCATGAGAGTGTGTTTAAGGAAAGTAAAGTAGCACGTCAAGCTGGTGATGCTAGATATCCTTCTGGTGTATCATCCAGCCACTGCATGTCTCGTGCTCTCTATAGTTACAGACAGGACAGGATTGCTGCTGAATGTGAGCACAGAGCCCTTCATCCTGCATGGAAACCATCTCATGGTTCACACAGAGATGAACTCTCAGCTTCCCTGCAAAATATTTAGAAAACTAGACAAATCCCTTCTGTCAACTTTAATAATTAAATGTGGTCTGGAGATGGCTCTTTCCACCACCTCTGCCTTCTCATTAGGACAGGCAATGCCTTACTTGCAACCTGCAGAGCTGACCCTGCCTGCTGAGACTGTGCTGGAAGCTGTCTTGGAGGGACTTTTTCAGGGGTGATAAATCTCCTTTTTGGAGATTTCCCACTACTTTTCCCACTGGCTAGATGAATGCACCTGCATGTGGCATGCTGTCACGCTGTCGGTTCTAGCTGGGAGTTTGGCACCTGAAGGTCATTCCCTTGGAAACAGAAAACCTTGAGGGCCTAAAAGGTAGCAAAAGCAAATGTGGTTGAAATCCAACAGTGACAGCTGCTGGGTCACATCAGAGCTGGGAGGGTCTGCCCTGCCATGCGTGGTTTAGTCCTCACTCTGTCCTTCTACGTTAGCTTCTGCTTTAAAGCCCTTTTCAAAGTGCATGGCAAGATGCTTCAGTGGTTGTATCATGCCCTAGGACAGGGCAATATGTGTTATACCTTCTCCACTGCTGAACTAGTCTTTTAATGTGTGGAGATAGGTGGTCTGTGATGTATTCAAGCGGATGTTTTGAAAGCAAATCAACCTTGGTTCTTCACAGAGTTCCTTTGGATAAAAACTATGGAAACCAGATTCCTAGCCCTTGTTAGACCTGATGGCACTGCAGCGATACAGAGAGAATTTGAAGTGGTTTGGAGGCAGCCTTTGAAGAGCAGAAGGAAGTACAGCTATTCCTTCATTATTATTTTTTCATGCAGCACGTACATGGTTTCTCAACCACAGCCCTTATTGAGATGGACGTTGTCAGGTATGAGCCTACATTTCCTTTCACCCTGAATCGCTTCCCTCAAACACTTTTATCTTTGCTGCCTTTCCCCTGTTCCTAAGAGTCAGGGAAGGCATCTCTCTTCCAAGCTCAGTGTGCTGGGCTCTTAATTGGTATCAGAAAAAAACCAACAGAGCAGGACAAGATCTGTCCAGGGCTTTTCTCTTTGTGTTTTCACTGGCTGTCATGATCAGACCCCCAGTAATGTGCTGTAATGAATCAGCACCTTGCAGATGTGGAAAAAATTAGTCTTGTGAAAAGAACTTTGCCATAGAAGCAACATATACTTTGCTATATTACCCTAAGGTGCCCGGTAATTGCTGTTGATTGGGGGGGAAAAGCTATCCAGAGAGAAATGCAATTTGTTGCTGTGGCTACTAGCTCCCAGATTTATTATCTCTCCTTTCTCCCTGAGTGTTGTAAAATACGCCACAAATTCAGCTTGCTTTTGTTTTTTGTTTCTGTTTTGTTTTGGGTTTTTTTGTGGTTGTTTTTTTTATTTATTTTAGAGTAAATTCTGTCAGCAGGTTTATAGCACTGGTGAGTGCAGCATCACTGTGGACTTGTACTGTAATCACTCAGTGCCCGGTGTGAGTTAGCTGGCATCAGCTGTCAGATTGTAGGCTGCCATTTAACCATGCATTTGGTATAATGCCTTTCCCTGAAGTGTCAAACAGTGTCTCGTTCTGGGCATTTTCTGAGGTGGAGCACAGCAGCTTAGTGCTGACAGGAAGCAAAGCTGTGTGTTGAAGGGAAAATGGAGAAAACATCTGGTACATCGGACTGATGGTTCAGCAGGGCTAACTGGGAATGTATTTACTGTGCTAGATAATCTCCTGGATTGGATGATGGTCATGGGAAATGATCATGGGAAATGTAAAAGGACTTTGATCCTTGGCTGATCGTTGGTGCTTGCTCTGGTAGGCGGGGTGCTAAGGAATGAGCATTTGCTTCTGTCCCTGCAGCTGTGCTCGAAACCCGGCCCTGTGCTCAGGTGGGGAGACCAACCTCTCTTCGTCCCCAGGGAGCAAAGTGTTGGCAGCTGTTGCTTCATTCCCAGGACCAGGCTCTGCATGACAGCCTCCTGCGGATGTTTCATTCACATACCTTTGCGACCAGGAGCCTTTGGTTGCGCACACGTCTGTGGGTGCACCACCAATAATAAAAAGTAACAGGGCCCTCTCATGAACCTTCCTCAACAGCGAATGTTTGCCATTGCCTGCTGCAGTGCGGGACCCTGCCTAGAGAGGGCTTCTTGCTGCCCAGAGCCATTTTGACACTGCCTCATGTCCCCTTTCCAGCACTGAGACTGCCAGAGATGGACAGGCGTTGAAGAAAGGGCTGGTTTCTGCTAGGCCTGGTGCGCATCGTGCCTTCACTCCCCAAAGGCTGGGATTGTTTCCAGATGATCTTCTTGACCTGCTTTCTGTCTGGCTGGGGAACACCTCATGCCACACTTCATTGTCGGGGGGATAAAGGGGTTGAAATTGTGTTTGTATCGGTTACAAATGTAGGAGCCTTTTTCAGCAGCCTTACTTCAAGGCTGAAAGGCGCTTTCCTGGGTGGTGGGATTGGAGCAGCTGCTCCTCAATATCTATCAGTGGTTTTCCTCAGCTTCCTAATGTCGTGTTGCATTTTCTAGAGAGAGAGGAGCTGTACTAATGGCATCCCACAAAGGTGAAAGGAACCCATTGCTGCCTGGGCTCTGCCTGTGGATACACATGGGAGTGCTCCATGGGCTGAGCTAAGGAGCATGCTTGCTCTGTGCTGGGCTAAATAAACTCAGAAATGTTTTTCTGGATTTTTGGCCGTCGCAGACAGAATTTCATAGTTTCAGGGAAACATGGTTATATATGTATACATACATATAGTGTATAAAACGTGAATATATTAATTTCAAAGATAAATTGCATGTGCAATGTTTTATACATATAAAATTAGGAAGGCAGCATGAGGCAGAGACAATATTTTTACAGCGTGGGAGAGCAGCAAGTAGTACCAAGGAGAAAGGGAGGGCCATTCCCTATAGGAAGAGCCAGGGTTGATTCTTCTGTTCGTCCCTGGGATTTCTGGGTGAGCCTGGTCAAGGCCTTTCAGTCCCTGTAAAACTGAGTACAGTAACAGCACTGTTCATCTTGGTGCTGTGAAGTGGTCAGGTATTACTGTGAGTGAGTTAGAGGTGCCTTAGAGTATTAGGGATGTTATTGCTTTTCTTCATCCTGATAAAACTCTTTATTTGGTTTCAGAAGATGATAGCAGTGTGACAATTTCTCTTCTGCTTTTGTTTGCATCTGCCTTCCACTGATATTTTGCTTTTCATGGGATGACTCCCAGTTTCCACGAGCATACCTTAAAGATATGGCCCACAGAATGAAGTCATAGGGAAAACATGGCACAAGGAATTGTTATAACAGGAATGAAAACTAACACATCAAGAGAGCATGCTGTCTTCTTCAGAGGCCATTTTTTAGCACAGTAAATGGTCAGAAGATGTTGTAGGCTCTTACATGGTCCGGGAGTCAGGAAGTCTTAACCATATCTCCTTGCCAGGAGCCTGGGAAACTGGTTTTTGATATAGAATTCTCTTGGGCCAGCTGTGGCTTTCTGAGATCTAATTTCCTATGAAAAGATCCTCATAGCTTTAGTATTTGGACTCCTAAACTTAATATTTTCACTAAACATCCTGATTTACGCTTTTGGGGAAAAAAAATCTTTTTTCTTTACTGTGAAAGAGAGTTATTTAGTTAGGCTGGCTGCAGAAAAGAAATTCAACAAGGTGCAAGACACAGCAAAAATGCTCCTCATGGCTGCTGCACAAGTTGGCTGGAGACGTGGGAAACAAGCACTGTGCTTTCCTGGGTAATATACCTAACTTCCCTTCATCGCATGATCTGCATACTGGGTTCTCAGCTAAACATCCTTCATCTATCCAAGACAGAGGCTAAAATCCACCTGCCTACCACTGCCTCTCAATACTATTTGCCCATTGCTTCCTTATGGTTTCCTATTGTTTCCTGCCTTGTGGATCTCAGTCTGGATATACCTCTGTTTTCAGGCAAGTCACGTTTTTTGTATCATATCAGCCACTTTGACCTTTGTCTCCCAGCCTAATGCTTTCATTCACAGTGCTGTCGCTTTGTGCAGCTCCTTCTCGGGTCAAGATGTGCCATTTCAAGCAGGGCAGGCAATGGAGCTTTTGTCTTTTTGCAGCCCATTCAGTCTTGTGGAGTGAGTGCTCGTTCTGGAGACCTGGGCGTTTGTTGTCTAACTAAATACGGGGCTAGATTTTTCCAAATAATTCAGATGTTGAACTTGTCAGGCAGTAAAAGAAATGCCAGTTTCTCATACATGCCTTACCTATTAATTCCCCAATGACAGACTTTATAGCCAGGTTTTCAAATACGGGAAGCATAGGGGAAGCTTACATATATAGATATATTTTTTTTTAATAAAATGTGATGATTTGCTCTGATATCTTCATGGCAGCCTGAGTGTTTCTGCAAACATAAATTGCAGCTACTGGATGCCGTACACTTGCAGAAAGACGAGTGTTGACATGAGGCAGAGAACGACTGTGCAACCCAAAGCCAACATGGCACATGAACTCATGCATCGGACATTCATGTGAGCCAGCAAACTGGTCAACACCACTGTTCACTAATTACTTTAATTATTGTGACAGATTCCTGATCCAACACCAGCTTTTCAGCTTGTTCCTCAATCCCTGCTTAATGACGGAGTGCTCCTGTAGTTATTTTTTGTATTTATGGCCCCTGCTGTCATATTCCTTGGGTCTGTTAAATTTTATGCTCTCTAAAACTGTTTACGATTCGTGGTGACCCTCGTGCTACTCTAGCTTCTGTGCACAACTGTAGAGCTGAGTACCTAAACCAGAGCCATCCAAGGTTGCTAGACACTTACAGAAAAAGATCATGAAACTTAAAAATCCATGTGTAAAAACTTCAAAGGGAGAAAATATGAAAAGTTTTCTAGAAATTCTCCAGTCTCTAGAGCTCATATCTGGTTTTGTGTTAGGAAAATGCTCTCAAACATTACAGAAAAATCTTTAGTTTTTTTCTCTACCTAAAATAGGCATTATTTTTCACAGGAATTCATTGTAAAAATCTGTGTGTTGCCTCAGGAATGTGGGAGTGTTCAGATTTTTTTTTGGCTGGTCATCTTTATCAAATAGTAAGTGTGACTTTTTTAAACGGTGATGTAGCATACCATAATTTATGTATAGTTACAGTCAAATGCTATTTAAAATTCAGTGGTTGTAAATGCTTATTTAATGTATATAAAAACTATTCCTGTTGTTTTGGATTTCAGTAGTTTCATAGGCTGAATTTTCATAGGCTGAATTGCTGTTAAAATTAAAATGAAGGTTGTTTTGTTTTTTGTTTTTTTTTTTTTTATTCGAAGTGAAGTTATTAGTTCAGCCATAGGTTTTTAGGAGAAGCAGAGAGATTAATGATGTAACCCAGGCTAACTTCTTGGATAACACAAGTCATAGGATTTCACTCAGTGATGTATCCATCCCAATAACTTCTGATTGACCTGGAATGAAAATGTGTACATGTGTATATAAAATTCAATCTTCTTTGAAAGATATGAAGTGATGGGAAAGCTACTGCATCCCTTGGTAATCTGTTCCAATTTGTTAAAATAAGTTCTCCTAACTCTTCCTCAGACCTTCATTCAGATAAGGTTGGAGTCATTTAAACTGCCTGACTCATCACTCCTTTGCCTGCAAACGTTTTCTGGTTGCCAGCGCTTCCAGCTGCCATTCAGGTCACTCTGCTACTTAATTTCAAGAGTTCATTGGAACGTCTCATTCTCTATACAGCCTCTGGGGTTTTGTTGTATTTGAAAAATGAAAACGTATTTCATTGGATTCCTTAACAAAATGTGCATAAGAAAACCTCACAGAGGAGAACAGAGGACATCTCAGCAACAGTCTGAAGGTGGAAAGATGCCAGCTGGCCTAAATACTTCTGGGCAGATGAATAGCAGAAACGTTGCTTGTGATTTTGATTTCCCATCTGTAAGTAACATAGTCACTTTTGGAGGCCACACCTGAATCTCAAACTTCTGTCTGTGCTTAGCAGACTCGTGAGTCTGTTTCCATCAGGGAAGCTGCACTTTGGAGCGTTTGGCCCAGTCTGGTTTCTGAGTGTGTGCAGGCTGCTCTTTGCACTGCAGTTTTCCCTGGAGCCAGTAAGTGAAACTGTTGGGATTTAGTCGCTGGTAGTCCTTAAGTTGCATTGCACTGACTTGGAAGGCACACATCCAAGGGCGCTGGCGCTACCTTAAAACAAATCCTGAGTTTGATCCCACCAACAGCGGTTCCATGCTTTCAAACTGAAGCGGTGTCAGCATGCCTGCTTTCAGTTTACCCCAATTCCAGCAGAAAACATATCTGGGTCGTTTCATTTTATTGCACTGAACATTTTGCTTTGCACGTTTCACTTCCTTCTCATCCTCATCACCTTTTTTCCTTGCTTTGCTTCCAGCCTGTCCGCCTGAAACCCTGCATTACCCTTCCACTTGGCCTCATGCTCCTGCCAGCTGTCCTCTGCCTTATTTCCCTCACAGTTCAATGTTTCCTTGTAAATCCGCATCAGCTGTTCCATACCTGCCTTATGCCTCCAGGCACTCTGCCAGCACAATTTTTGAAAATTTTGTCGATGCTTCCATCTAGTTACCCAGCTGATCTGTTCACCGCAGAAATTTCCTGCATCTTTTCTTAGCTGGTCACCTCTCTGAACATGAAGGGAAAAGAAATGATTGCAGCAAGGCACAGGGGCCAGTGTGTTTAATTGGTCCTACTCTGCCCAGCTTTGACATCCTGAATATTGGCCATTGACCACGGTAATAAGGTCTGCCTGTTTTTAAAGCTGAGTATATCATGGGAAGATGTGGAAATCTGGATATACTGTTTAATAACTAGTTTTTTTAATGTTATTTTTTTATTCTAGTGAATCAACATATTTTTTCCTTGAGCACTACCATTCTAGAACCACAATAAGCCATCAATAAAGTACATATTTAAACTTGTCGATTACAGTAAACAAAAGTGACCAGAATTGTTAGCCACTGTTACTGCTTCCACATGAATTGCAGAGCAGGGATAATTCTGTCAGATGCAAGACCTGCCCAGCACCACATCTGCCAAGTCACTGGACAAGCAGTGCTCTTACTTAGCAACTTGGAGCTGCCAAAGGATGCTTTGATGGAGTGTGCAGGCATTGTGTGGTCTCTGCATAACTAGACCTGCCATAGAGGATCTGCAGCCCTCAGCTGATGGTTGCTTAAATAAGTGCTGCCTGCACCTGCAGTGCGGTGATGCCTAAGAGATCCGTGTGGTTGTCAATCTAAAGGCAGTTCTGGAGAGGAGCCTGATGTTGATTTCTGGTCTTAACCACTGAAGCTGATGGCATCCCATGAGCTTCAGTGTTTAAATGGCTGCTTAAGTGTTTTATTATACTTCTCTGCATCTTTCAGTAAAATAGACCTGAGAAACTCCGACTCCTTTGAAGATTCCAGCCTTTGGCTATGCAGTCCTGAAGCTCTCTCCTGTTGATGGAAGTCAACAGCAATGATGTTATGGAATTCAGTGGAAATGCAGTTGCTGTAAATGAGCAAGGGAAGTCAGCGTGGGATAAAGATTAAAGGAGAATTTGCTCATGTCAAAATAAGTGATAGACTGTTGCATCTTTGGGATCGTGCCATCACAGAGTACAGTAAAGACTGACTCTGCAGAAGCACCCATGATGGATGACAATGAATACTTCTTTGCATAAGATTTTAATTTTCTAAAGAGAAACATTTATTATTGGTGAGTGATAGGGTGGTCTTTGATTTTTCATCTGCTATTTCCTAATCCACTGAAAAATCTTAACTATTCAAATTCTAGCTGTTCTTAATTATCTGTCTTTTCAAGGATGACTGACATTTGGTCAGGGTGGGCAGCCTCACCCACCAGATCTGCTGGAAGACTGATCCAAGCAGAAAAGCAAAAGAAAAAGAGGAGAAGGCAGAACTGATGCAACCTGCCAGCTCTTGGAAGGAATAAACTGGCTTCAAGGTGACTTGGGGAGTTGCTTCCTTTGGACCTTGACACAAATACGCCTGCTTTGCCTTTCTTGTTCCAGTCTCCTAGGGTTAGCTGGCTTGGCTGAGATCAGCTTGATTCCCAGGAGATGCAAGGTCGAGTCAGGGAAGGTTCTTGGATGCTTGACTGAGGGAACTTGGCCCTGGCCTTTGTCTAAAGACTATCTTTTCCAAAGAGGTTTTGGTTGCTGCTCCAAAGCTACAGTGCTGCCAGCTCAGGAAATGAAGGGAGAGGAAAAAAAAGAAAAAAATGCTCACCCCCTGACCCACCAAATCATAATCTTTAAATCATGAGATTTGGAAAACAAATGAAATGTCATTATGAATTTTTATTCTGTCTTTTGACTTTTAATCTTCTTACTCTCCTGTGTGAGATTATTATTCCATTTGAAACTAACCTTAACTGCATGCTACTCTGATGGAGACTGGGATAACATTTTCCGAGGAGAGTTACCACGCATTAATTGCCTTTCTTGACTCTTTTCCATCCTTTTTTTCCCACTTCACCCTACCTTTTTTATTGTTCAAAGACCTGCACTGGAGCTACAAAATGTGTCTGGAGAAAATGGTAGAAAAAAATGAATATAACTACTTCTCACATAATATTTTTTCTGATTATTTTTCAATAAAAAATTATCTTGGTTGCAAAGACCTTATACATAAGAGTGTAATTGCATCATCAACCACTTTCTAATTGCTAGAAAAAAAAAAAAAACACATTAGCCAAAACAGAGCTTTCTGTAACTTACTGTTATAATTAGGTTTAGAATCTTTCAATGTATCTTAAAAAATATTTCTCACACATTCAAAGCACTTAAAATAATTTAATATTATTCTCATTTCTTTATACAATTTCTGTCAGCTGCATGGTGATATAAATTATTCAGTAATTACAATAAATATAAGCTTAATATACATATATATCATTGTAATTAACTGTCCAAATAACTAGAAGTAATATTTTTTTCTTTTAATTCACTTTTGATTTAATGGCTTCAAGAGTTGTCCTTTGCTTGAGATCCTACATCTCTCACACAGTTTATCCCTAGCAGTAGACAGCACCTAATTTATGTGCTCTTAATTAACGTCAGGAGGGCTTTCTCCTCTGGTCGTGAAAGGAGCCTGGCTCTTTCCATGTGCCTAGTCAGCCAATTTTACTTGAATTGTACTGCCGCCTGCAGTACTGCAGCCCTTAAATCAGGTGTCTTCACACTGGCTGTGGCTCGTGGAGCCTAAAGCACCACTCCACCACTGGTGACATGGAAGCTGAGAGCTGGGTCCTCTTGAACCTGCTTGCTGGGGCCAACACGTTCTTGCAGGAGACAACCTCCGTGGAGGTGCTGTTGATCTTGGTGGGAGTGGGAGTGGAGACAACCTCCAAAAGGTCCTGCCAAGGAAGTCCGAAGGTGAAGTTAGCTGTGCTGGCTAGCACAGCGTAGTGCTGGATGTTATGCTTCAGCTGAAAGCCTATGTTTGTGGGGACCTGGGCTTTGTCCAAAGATGAGCATTGTTAAAAAGAGAGGCTAAAACTGAGAGAAGAAAGCAGTTCCCTTCTGGCCAGGGCTGGGAGGTGTTGCTGGATGTAGGCTTCCCAGGAGCTCCCATAGGTGTGAAACCCCATAGCAGTGAGTTAGAGATGGTTCTGGACCACCATACCCATGCTGGGACAGTGGGTCCATGTTGTCTTTTGTACCTGCTGTGAACAGGAGCAGTTGGAGAGCCTGGTGATGAAGAAGAGAGTGAGATGACAGCCTCTGCAGAGCAACCCGAGCAAGAAGTATGAGGTAAATGCACACCAGGAAAAGGGCATCTCCAGCCCTTCACCTGTCTGGGCTGCAGTGTCCAGCTCCAGCACATCTGTTTGAGATAGCCTGTTTCAGTATCAACCTTTGTTTAATAGGAAAAAAGTGAGGTAGCCAAGCACCCTTTGGGCACGCTGCTTATTAGCTCTCACTCCTTGGTCTCTGTCACCTAGTCCTTGTTTTCTGCTTTGCGATTATGGGAAGAAATCTCATTCATATAGCTTGGGATTTTTATTTACCCTGTAATGGGTGTGTTCCTTCCTCCCCTTTCCAATGTCTCTCCATACTCTCTTTAGGAACCGGGATGCTAGTATACTCTTTACTTAGCCTGTAAACTTCCCTTTTAACTGAAAGGAAGAGTACTTGGATGGTGATGAGACCACCCAACCACCCTCTCTGTTCTTGGAAAGTATTTCCTAAATTTTGCTGCCAATAAATATCAGGTGTTCTCTGCTTGAACAAAATGGACCCTGGGAGCTTTGTGCTGTGTTGGAGATGTCCCAACCCAAAGTGTACGATGCATGCCTGTTTGCGAGGGCCATGCTGAAGCGCTCTGGGCTGTCTGTGAAGCTGCAGGCAGGGAGAGGCCTGGGAGACCTCAAACACAAACCAAGGTGGGAGCTGAGGGCTGCCCCTGCGGGAGGGAATTTGCAGCCAGGAGAGTAAAGGGGTGATGTTGGTGGGGCAGCACAAGTCCAGCGAGTAAGTCAGGGGAGTGAAGACGTATCAGAAAAACAATTCTAATGTTAAATCCATCGAAAGCTGCTGTTTTTTTGGGTTTGGGTTTTTTTTGTTGTCTTGGGTTTTTTTTTGGTTTGGTTTGTGTTTTAGTGTTGAGGTGACTTAGGGCCCAAGGCTGCCCTTGGATTTCAGAGACAATCTGGGTTCTGGTTCTTCAAAAGGGACTTAGGTGCTTTTAGGTTTTTTAGAAAACATTTTAACAAAAAAGCCACATTAGTGTGCTACACATGTATACTTCTGCAGATTCATTTTAAAAATATTTATATAATATAGCAGGTGGACCCATTATTTCCCGTCTTTAATCTGCCTTGCACAAATGGAGATTTATCTGGTAGATATGGGCGTGCAGCTCTCTTCTCCCTGTCCTTCCAGCAGCGTTATACTTCCTTGCTCACATGTACTTCCTTTGCTTGACAGCGCCCCAAAATATACTGATGGTACTGTGCTGAGCACAAGCGCTTAGAGGAAAGCCCCCATCTCCTGCAAATGGTTGTTCCTGTAAGTAGGGCTGGAAGTTGAGGACTGCTAGAGAAGGGTCACAGACCTTGATGTTTTGGGTCTTCAACCAAATCCTGCTGAGGGTGACAGTGACATGGCAAGGACTACACGTCATGGCCATTCTCACTACGAAACCATGGGCTGGTGTCTAAAAGGTCTTCCAGGTGTTGGTATCATAACATTCTCCCTAGTGATGATGCAGATTTGAAATTTGGTCAATAATTGCAATAGAAAAGTCACTGATTGAATAAGCAATGATAACATAATTTCCATAAGTCACATGTTGGTCTCTTTGCCCAAGTAACCAGCGATAGGATGAGGGGTAATGGCCTCTAGTTGCGCCAGGGGAGGATTAGATGAGATATTAGGAAAAATTTCTTTACTTAAAGAGTGGTGAGGCATTGGAACCGGCTGCCCAGGGAGGTGGTGGAGTCACCATCCCTGGAGGTGTTCAAAAAACGTGTGGATATGACACTCCAGGACATGGTTTAGTAACACGGTGTTTTGGGTTGACGGTTGGACTAGATGATCTCAGAGGTCTTTTCCAACCTTAATAATTCTATGATTCTATGATTTTATGATAAGAGAAGAAAGCAAGCATGCTGTCATTATGGCTCTGGGGAAGATGTACGACTGGGAACAATGCAGAATAAAGAGAGAATCCCTCTCCTCCATGGCTGTCCAAGTCACCCCTTCCCTGTAGCTCCCTTCCTTGCTGTATGGCTCAGACCCACCACTGCTCTAGTGGGATCTGTCTGCTCTTTCTGAAACTTGAATAATTTGCTGTAATCCTTCCCTATCATTAAACTTCTAAAATGTAAGAAATTTTCCTGTAAATTGAAAGTGTTCCCTGCCAGCCTGCAGTTATGATGGTAAGGAAGAACGGGACCCCTGGATTAAAGGCAGTGGTGGAGCACAACACTGTGGCTGATCTTGCTGGTGAGGCAGAGGCCAGCAGTGTAGCCGCTTTGGCTCTAGCTGGTATCTCTGTATCTAAAGTGAAAACAGTGCAAGGAACAAATGTGTTTGCCAGAAGCCAGGACAAGGGTGAACAATATAGACTTCTACCTGCCAGTTTTCTGTTACAAGGCTATGGGATCTCCACAAAGCAAATAACCATAGCAAGCAGGAGATGTGGGATCTTCCTGCCTTTCTAAGATGATCCCCTGAATAAACAAGACAGCCTGAGCTCTCAGGAGTCCTTGGACCAAACACTAATATTTCCATCCACAGCCCTGGACCCCACACTACTTTCAAGTCTCTCGACTTCACAAAATCATACACAACTTTCTAAGGGTTTTTTACAGACATTCTTGTCTTAAGACCATGGCAGGTCTAAGTCTAGAGAAAGTGAGTTGTCTAAGGCTAGAGAAAGAGGTCAGTATCAATGTGTGGTGGTGTGCTAACCCCTGCCCTGACCTTTTCCCATAACCCTGATCAAGCAATAGACACCAGTGGTGGTCATGATGGATGCATCTAGCTCAAAGTGGATTTGGGGTAGATAGATAATACCACAATAGTCAAGGGCTAATTTGTGGCAATGCATCCACCTGACCACAGCTGAGGACAATGTCTGACTCAAGCCAAATTTGGAAGAAACTAACATCTGCAGTCGATATGCAAATGTGACTATAAGCCAATCATCTTACCTCCATAAATAGTGAGTAGCCCAAGAGCCCTTTGAGCTCTCCTGCACAGCAGTGGGCTGCATGCCAGGATCTCCCCTTGAGTAGGGATGCCTCTCAAGGTTACTGCTTGAGGCTGAGAGATTCCTTGCTGCAACAGATCGTCAGTAAGTGACTATTAGCTTGCCAAACTTTGAAGTCTTAGCTAAGTGATATGAAGGATTGATTAAGCATGTACTAGGATTGGATCCAGCCACACCTAGACTCCTCTCTGAGGAAGGGGTTCAGAAAGCAAGGGGGTTCTTTCTGAACCTCAATGGGAGGGTCTCCCTGACAGTTTTGTCTGACCCTGTCCTCTATGCAGTAAATATTCACATGTACCTTGCCATTAAATCTTGTTAAACCACAGCTGCGTTTACTATTGAACCTTGTTAACTCACTGTTTTATATCAATAAAATATATTTTTGTTTCTCTCTCACTCTATCTGCGACACAATGCTGTGATTAGACTTTTGCAATTCTTGGCTTTGAGATTTGGGGATCTGAGAAAGGCTGATACAGAATGAAATACGAGCATCCTGAATTATTTATGTTGCAGTTCAAGTATATTTGGGCTAGATTCATCAAAGGAATAACCGGGAGAGATATTTTTCATTTGTAGAATCTTAATGAATACATGACACTGCTATTCATTATTTATCTGCTTTCACATTTTAATTAATAGCTCTACTGGCCATTTCTGATTTTTTTTATATTTATAGAAAACCATCACTTCAAAAATATTGAATCATGCTGCTGTTTGTTACCTTTCATAAAATTTCCTTGATATTAGGACAGACTGAATTTTGCTATAACTTATAAGTACATAAATGAAGGAGAAGAATGTCATCTATTTTTCTATTCCTTTGAGTCCTGTCAAAAGTTTGTGCTTTTACAGTGCAGCTGACATAAATTAGCCAAGGAAGCTGGTGTTTCTTGTGCAGGAAGGAACCACTAGAGGACACCACCAGACGACTCGTGAAGCAAACAGGCACAGCCATAGACAGAGAAACTGGGAGAACAGAGTAGGGATGGGGAAACGCTGTTTCCCTGGGGATGGATGGAGCTAATCCAGCACCTCCTTATTGCCTGGCAGCAGACATGGGTGGGGAATGCACAAATCCTTGCAGCGCCTCTTCATCCTTATTTCTTGTGATGCTAGATCAGATCCGCCTAGAGAAGCTTCTCTAAAATCTCTGCAGAACTGCTCTCACTGACCTGGAGAAGCTTGAGGACCCTACCACAGGCTAGGGGTGTGGATGAGGTGACATTTCTCACCATGTGAGCTCTTGCCACCCCTTCAGTAGTGAACTTCAGTGATTTATGCAGGACAGTCTTTCCAGCATGACCAAAACAGACTTGTAGAGCAGCAGAGACATGTTGTACCAGCCCCCTGTCCCATCAGAGAGCTTACCCTGGACAGGATGGAGGAAAAAAGCTCTTGACCTTCTGAAACTAATGGGAAAGATGATGGAAGTATAAAGTGGACATCTCCCTTGCAGGTTCCCCTTAAAAGAAGTGGTTTCAAGATCTATGAAAGGTTTAGAAAACTTTCAAAAGACAGATTTAAAGACAGGATAATGATAACAACAAAGCAATTAGGGCTGGGAGATGACACAAATGTGAACATTTTTCCTGTACAAAACTGGTACCTAAGTCAGGCACAAGGATTTCTTCANATGATTCTATGATTTTATGATAAGAGAAGAAAGCAAGCATGCTGTCATGATGGCTCTGGGGAAGATGTACGACTGGGAACAATGCAGAATAAAGAGAGAAACCCTCTCCTCCATGGCTGTCCAAGTCACCCCTTCCCTGTAGCTCCCTTCCTTGCTGTATGGCTCAGACCCACCACTGCTCTAGTGGGATCTGTCTGCTCTTTCTGAAACTTGAATAATTTGCTGTAATCCTTCCCTATCATTAAACTTCTAAAATGTAAGAAATTTTCCTGTAAATTGAAAGTGTTCCCTGCCAGCCTGCAGTTATGATGGTAAGGAAGAACGGGACCCCTGGATTAAAGGCAGTGGTGGAGCACAACACTGTGGCTGATCTTGCTGGTGAGGCAGAGGCCAGCAGTGTAGCCGCTTTGGCTCTAGCTGGTATCTCTGTATCTAAAGTGAAAACAGTGCAAGGAACAAATGTGTTTGCCAGAAGCCAGGACAAGGGTGAACAATATAGACTTCTACCTGCCAGTTTTCTGTTACAAGGCTATGGGATCTCCACAAAGCAAATAACCATAGCAAGCAGGAGATGTGGGATCTTCCTGCCTTTCTAAGATGATCCCCTGAATAAACAAGACAGCCTGAGCTCTCAGGAGTCCTTGGACCAAACACTAATATTTCCATCCACAGCCCTGGACCCCACACTACTTTCAAGTCTCTCGACTTCACAAAATCATACACAACTTTCTAAGGGTTTTTTACAGACATTCTTGTCTTAAGACCATGGCAGGTCTAAGTCTAGAGAAAGTGAGTTGTCTAAGGCTAGAGAAAGAGGTCAGTATCAATGTGTGGTGGTGTGCTAACCCCTGCCCTGACCTTTTCCCATAACCCTGATCAAGCAATAGACACCAGTGGTGGTCATGATGGATGCATCTAGCTCAAAGTGGATTTGGGGTAGATAGATAATACCACAATAGTCAAGGGCTAATTTGTGGCAATGCATCCACCTGACCACAGCTGAGGACAATGTCTGACTCAAGCCAAATTTGGAAGAAACTAACATCTGCAGTCGATATGCAAATGTGACTATAAGCCAATCATCTTACCTCCATAAATAGTGAGTAGCCCAAGAGCCCTTTGAGCTCTCCTGCACAGCAGTGGGCTGCATGCCAGGATCTCCCCTTGAGTAGGGATGCCTCTCAAGGTTACTGCTTGAGGCTGAGAGATTCCTTGCTGCAACAGATCGTCAGTAAGTGACTATTAGCTTGCCAAACTTTGAAGTCTTAGCTAAGTGATATGAAGGATTGATTAAGCATGTACTAGGATT
This sequence comes from Scopus umbretta, assembly GCA_013400535.1. Lineage (NCBI taxonomy): Eukaryota > Metazoa > Chordata > Aves > Pelecaniformes > Scopidae > Scopus > Scopus umbretta. Next base: position 57,772 of record VZTL01042409.1, on the reverse strand, counting down.
GGATCCAGCCACACCTAGACTCCTCTCTGAGGAAGGGGTTCAGAAAGCAAGGGGGTTCTTTCTGAACCTCAATGGGAGGGTCTCCCTGACAGTTTTGTCTGACCCTGTCCTCTATGCAGTAAATATTCACATGTACCTTGCCATTAAATCTTGTTAAACCACAGCTGCGTTTACTATTGAACCTTGTTAACTCACTGTTTTATATCAATAAAATATATTTTTGTTTCTCTCTCACTCTATCTGCGACACAATGCTGTGATTAGACTTTTGCAATTCTTGGCTTTGAGATTTGGGGATCTGAGAAAGGCTGATACAGAATGAAATACGAGCATCCTGAATTATTTATGTTGCAGTTCAAGTATATTTGGGCTAGATTCATCAAAGGAATAACCGGGAGAGATATTTTTCATTTGTAGAATCTTAATGAATACATGACACTGCTATTCATTATTTATCTGCTTTCACATTTTAATTAATAGCTCTACTGGCCATTTCTGATTTTTTTTATATTTATAGAAAACCATCACTTCAAAAATATTGAATCATGCTGCTGTTTGTTACCTTTCATAAAATTTCCTTGATATTAGGACAGACTGAATTTTGCTATAACTTATAAGTACATAAATGAAGGAGAAGAATGTCATCTATTTTTCTATTCCTTTGAGTCCTGTCAAAAGTTTGTGCTTTTACAGTGCAGCTGACATAAATTAGCCAAGGAAGCTGGTGTTTCTTGTGCAGGAAGGAACCACTAGAGGACACCACCAGACGACTCGTGAAGCAAACAGGCACAGCCATAGACAGAGAAACTGGGAGAACAGAGTAGGGATGGGGAAACGCTGTTTCCCTGGGGATGGATGGAGCTAATCCAGCACCTCCTTATTGCCTGGCAGCAGACATGGGTGGGGAATGCACAAATCCTTGCAGCGCCTCTTCATCCTTATTTCTTGTGATGCTAGATCAGATCCGCCTAGAGAAGCTTCTCTAAAATCTCTGCGGAACTGCTCTCACTGACCTGGAGAAGCTTGAGGACCCTACCACAGGCTAGGGGTGTGGATGAGGTGACATTTCTCACCATGTGAGCTCTTGCCACCCCTTCAGTAGTGAACTTCAGTGATTTATGCAGGACAGTCTTTCCAGCATGACCAAAACAGACTTGTAGAGCAGCAGAGACATGTTGTACCAGCCCCCTGTCCCATCAGAGAGCTTACCCTGGACAGGATGGAGGAAAAAAGCTCTTGACCTTCTGAAACTAATGGGAAAGATGATGGAAGTATAAAGTGGACATCTCCCTTGCAGGTTCCCCTTAAAAGAAGTGGTTTCAAGATCTATGAAAGGTTTAGAAAACTTTCAAAAGACAGATTTAAAGACAGGATAATGATAACAACAAAGCAATTAGGGCTGGGAGATGACACAAATGTGAACATTTTTCCTGTACAAAACTGGTACCTAAGTCAGGCACAAGGATTTCTTCACCTTGTGGGGGGAAAAAAAAAAAAAAATCATTTTAAGCATTTTTTAAAATATTCAAGGATAATTATCTGTGACAGTATTAGAATATAAGGAAGCATCTGCAGAAGAATCAGATCATAAAGGCTCATTCCTGGGCTCTTGATTGTAAATCAAAAGTCTTTAGAGCAGCGAGTTCATTGTCATTTCACAAGGCTCTGCAATCCTAGATGCAAAGCCCTATGAAACCCAATTGAAAAAGTTGCCTCTTTTCCATGTGGCTTTCACCTCTGTGTGGTGCTGTGGATGTCAGAAGAGCAGTGAGCATGGAGGCTTTCTTAAAGGTCTTTTAATCCCACAAAAGTTATGTAAGTCATGTGAAATCTCAGCCCTGCTGCTGCTGATGGCAAGGCTCCATTGATTGCTTCAGCTGCAACAAGGTTTTGTGTTTGGCCTTTGACTTCACTGCGTTATTCTCTATATTGATACAGCTAAACCCCCAAATGCCAGGGATTTCAGGGAATGGAAAGGCATCTAGGAAAATGCTCGACTTATCTCTAAAAAGCATTTTTAAATGGCTTTGAATTTGCTTCTGAAAAACAAAATCACACACACACAAACATACCTGCCCACAAAGGCTGTTCATAATGTGAGAAGATTTGCCTGTGAGTGGCAGGGCTGTGCCAAGCCTGAGGGCATTTTTCCAAATAATTTTAACCAAATCTACCCATATTTGTTTCTCAACATTTCCCTCAAGATGGCCAAAAATCCCCAAACATATGATTGCATCTTGGTTATTGATTGCATTTTTTTTTGTTAAAAAAGATGAACAAAAATGGTATTTTTTTGTTGTTAAACTTCCTGCATTTTTCTGGCCTAAAGTTGAATGTAGAATAGAAGATTTAAAACCCAACAATACTGGAGAATTCCAAGGTGGAACTTTTCCACTCTCTCTTTTAGTTAATACTTTAAATTAATTCTTTCAAAAGTTTGAAATATTTTCTTTTCTTTATTGGAATGAAAAGAGTTTGGAAAACATTTAGGTGGATTCCTAATGAATCTGGTGTAATAGTGTGGGTTTTTTAAAAAAAATTATATATTCCTTTCTTCATTCTCAGTAGAGGGTGAAATGTTATTTTTTTCCTGGTTGCATCATACACGAGGAGTCCCCTTGATGAATACTTACTCCGTTAATGCTCACATCTCCAGTGTGCTTCATGTACATTAAAAGTTGGTCTGGACAAAAAAGATTTATACAAAACTTTCTCTGATGGAAAACTGGAGGGTTTACCTTTCTCTGAGGATGGTGCTTGCTGTCAGTGGGAACTCTCCTGCCTTTCCTTAACTCAAATCAGAAGGGGGGTAAAGCACATCCTTCAGAGGTAGCTTCCAGAGGAAGAGCAATAACTTCCCTCTGCGGCTGGTGAGTGGCATCTCGATCTGCAGGCACAAAATCTTCACAAATATAATTTATTTCCTGGAGCAGCAGAGCATTGCCTGCTTACTGTGGGTGTTTTCAGGGCCGGAGCACCATCCCTGCTTACACTCCCAGTGGGGCAACAGCAAAACCAGCCTCAGCACGGTCCCTGCCCCGAGGAGGTTACACTGCATTGAGCTTTTTCTTAACCGAGCATTTGTTAGTGGAGCTTTTTCATTTTTTTGTTTTTTTTTTTGTTTTAAACTAAGCTGTGAGCATGTCTCTTCACCTGTCTTGCTTTTGCAGGCTGAGCCCAGCCCAGGCGGATGGCAACCCCAGCTTGGGCCTGAGCCGGAGCTGCGGGTTCCGAGGGGCTTGTTCTGCTCTGTCCTTCCGTGAGCCGGTCACCAGAGGGGGACAGAGCCCCACGCACGGCAAGCGCGGCGTTGCGCTCCTTCCTCCACCGAAAAGCTCCTTCCAAGAGCGTGCCCGGCCGGGAGATGCGTTTTGGGGCCGCAGGTCCCCGGCTGCACCCCTGGGTGCCCTGAGCCCCAGCTCTGGGGGTGAGTCTGGTGGCAGGCTGGCTGCCACGCCACGGGGACCAGCCTGGCCTGCCTTTGCTATTGCATGGCACGACTACCCCTGTCGCCTGGAAAAGGTGTGTGTGCTTTGTAAAAAAATCACCACTGGCCCTTAAACCCACGGTAGATTTGCTGGGGGTGAAGTGGAAGATTGAGCTCATATTGCACGCTCAGTTTCAGAACTGCTCAGTTTTTCCCGTCTTTCACTGCAACAAAAATGCTGTTTAAAATTACTGTTCGTATGTATAAAGATATCTGCTCCCCTCAGTTTCGGTCTGATTCACTGAAAACTGGAACACAGATGGTGCCCAAGTATTTAAGTTAGCAACACCCATCCAGAAAAATTTGCCACCTATGGTATTGAAAATGAGAGGAGAAGGAACTTTGATGAGTATTGGGCTTTTTCAATAGCTAGCTATGCCTGATTGGAACCTGTAGGGAAAACACACACAATTATTTGTGTGAGATTGAATTTAATTTCCAACAGAAAATACGAAATCTGTCACCTGTACTCTTGCTGTAAGCTGGTCGTGGTCTGGAGGATGCTCCAGCAGCAGTGCTGGTGGGTCCCGGCAGTAGCAGCCAGCCCTGAGTCAGGGTGTGTGCACAGGTGCCTGTGTCCTCCTGTCCCACTGCCATGTATGTCCCCTAAAATGTGGGTCACCCATGTGGCAGGACTCAGTTCCCTCACAAAAAGCATGGAGATGGCAAAGCAGGTCCCCTGCATTGAGGACCCAGTGCTGTCCCCGAGAGGGACAGGCTGCAAGACCGTCAGGTCACAGTCTGCAAGCCTGGATTTGGTGTCTTGGCTGGCCAAGGGTGATACAGCGAAATCTGTGAGACCTTAAGACGTATAAATAATATTTGGCTTGAGTTCATTTCCTCAGCACCGGACAGCTTGCTGCTGATGCAGTGGGTTTTTTTTTTTCTCCATGTCCTCAGAGTCAGACCCTTGCCTGGATCCAGCTGTCCCTGGTAATTAAATTTTAATGCCTCAAGCTGGGAGTTTGTATTGGTGTTTGAAGTGAAGCATGTTAGCGGCCCCGGCGTGGTCACACACAGGCTTTGAAGCTCCTTGTCTGCCACCGAGGACGGTGGGGCACAGTCCCACCTCTGTGGGTGCAGCTGCTGTGCTTGGTCCCAGCTGAACCGATGCATCATTTGTCCATTGACTTAGGGAATAAAGGAATTTTCTCCTGTACAGAGAGGAGGGACTGGAAAGCTAATGAGGATTTATTCTCGTGGATCTGGAGAATCTATTAAATGTTCTAGAGACAGAAGCAGTGCCCATGGCACTATTTGGACAGCTATTTGCTGCCTGCATGATGGCACCCACTGATGTGGTCCTGGTGTCACGGGTGGGGTGTGGAGCATGGAGCTCCCCACAGCCAGCCCTGAGCAGCAGCGTCCCACAGACCTGGGGCAGGTCCCCGGGGTCACGGCTGGGGGAAGCCATGAGCCGGAGGGTCTCCTTTGCTGCAGAGGAAAGAGGAGTTTAAGATGGAGGAGGTGACTAGAAAACCAACTGTGCTGATACGCAGGACTCTTTTCCTCCTCCTTAAACCGTTTCATTGTAATTACTGTGCAAACAGAAGGCCTGGGTAATTATTATGTGGTTTTGTGGGTGTAAATTTAACATGTCATTCCCATGCAGCTGCACTGGGAAGGAAGACTTTTTTCCTTTGAGTTTTTCTCCTTAATTCACTGCTTTCAGTTTCTGTATAGGTTCAGTATAGCTAGTTAATAGTCACCTGAGTGGGAAATAGCTCTGAACTCTGATTAGTAGCAGCGACTGTCAGTGCCGTGAGGTAAACTTCGTTTGCAGGAGGATCTGGGGAGAAGCAGCAAATGTTTTTGCATATGCAGACTGTGACCCAGCCCAAAGCACGCGGTAAGGGATGCAAAATGCCGTTACTAGGTCTCACAAGGCTTCTGAGAGCCTTCTTGTCCCCACCCAAACCATGGTGGTTAATGAGATCCAAGGGGACACCTGAGCTAACAAACCCCATGTTTAAGGGCTGGGGGGTTATACAAGGAACCTGAGGGAGGGCAGCACTGGGTTTCACTTCTCCAGCTCTGTCAGACGGAGTTTATTGAGCTGAAGCACCAGTCTCTCTCCCACAAGCTAGCACAGAACAACGGGGCAAATGTGCCCCAGAGGCACTTTTGCATTTTTATTTGTGGCCTTAGCGTACTGCACAAAAAGCCATGAGGTCAGCTCATATTAATTTATTTATTGTAAGAGAAGTTTCCATGGAATTAGGGTGGCTTACCCTTTCAGCTGGTCATAATAATCTGAATTTTGTCACCACCTTGTCAGTTCAGCATTAAGCATGAAAACAAATCAGTGCAGATGTGGCTTGTTGAAACAATCCCACAGCTCAGGATAAAAGAGGTGGTTGCAAACATCTTTGAAGGTATGTGTGCTTATGTGTCTGTGTGTAATACAGTCGAACAAACCTCCACTGCTCTTTGGGCTGCAGAACAGATGACTTGGAAAAGGCTCTCAAATAAGTTATAAGCTGTTTCCTGTCACTTGTGCTGCAGCCTCGTTCTGCTCCTTTCTATTGCATTTGTCTCCTTCCCTTTCCCTATATGAAAGCAAAGCCAAAAGTGCTTGTGCTGAAGGCACCCGTACTTATGCCCGGCTCAGAGTATTTTTAGTATAATCCCCCAGGTTCAGGCTGCCCAGCTCTCACAAATGAACTAGCCAAGAAAGCCCATTGCTGAGCAGCTGGTTGGATAAAAATGCTGTCTGAAGCAGTTTCATCTTTTCAGTGTATCTTTTATTTCCCACACGTACACTCCATAGCATGACGAGTCCTGCTGGGAATCAAACTTGTCAGTGCTTTTGGACTTACTTCCACTGCAATAGCTGATGTTTTGTTCTAAGTCCCACATCATCCACAATCTGCCAGGCTTGTCCTTCCTGTGCACATCCCCTCCGAGGTCTGTGTGGAAAGCTGGAGCTGTGTAGTTGTGCCCACAAAGACCCAGGTGTCCTCTAGAGTGTCAAAGGGGCCTTGATTTCCTCTTGGCACATGTGTAAGCACAGTGCCTCCTGCATTTTGAAGGGCTCACTGTGGAAATGTTTAGGTGGAGTAAGTTTGGGGGCAGTGAAGGTGAAGAGGTTATGATTTTCTTTCTCTTGTTTTCCTTCTTGAAGCCCACTGGACCCATTTTATCTTTGGATCATGGAGGAGTTGAGTGGAAAATTAAGATATAGAATAGAAAGTCCCAGGCCTTCATATTTCCAGCAAGGGAAGAAACTTTATTGTACTGAAGCTTTCCACAGTATCCCCGTGGGGCTTGGGGATGCTTTGTGTACCTTGTCACTACAATACTACTTCAGCTGGTGGTGCTTTGACAGCAGGGGAAGCATGTTTTTAAAATCCGATGAATATGTGCCTAAAGTTTGCCTTGTGGCAACAAGGCCTAGGTGACTTTTGACTTTGTGTAGGTGCTTTGAGTCAGTCCAGTCTACTTTTCCCAGTATAAAAGTGCATCTTGCTCACAACTGAGACATGCATAGGGATGCTTTCTTACAGAAAACATGGATCAGGAGGGGAACATCCTGAGGATCTGCAAAGCCCTACCAGTGATACCAAAGCCCACTTGTGGTCACTGCCCTAGTGTGAGTGGGAAGGGAACATGTCCCGTGTGCATCCTGCTGTCCCACAGCATGATGCTGCTGGGGCAGGATTTACCAATGCAGCCCAGGAGAAGGTGAGTGCTTGCAGAACTTAGTGCATGCCAATGTGGAAATGATACTCAGCCACCGGCGACCTGTGCTTCAGTGACCTACATCTGTGCCAGGTACTTGTAGGGGGGGGAAAAAAAAAGAGTTATTTACTTAAGAATGAGAAAATTGCTCCCAACAAGTGATTATGAAGAAAAGATTCAGAAGCGTGATGACAATATCTGGTTTGATAATGTAATATGAGAAATTGTTTAATTTTCCCAGGAAAGTGTGTGAGATCTCAAATAAGAAGGAAGAGCTAGAATGAACATTTTTGCTAACCAGTCAATTAATTTTCTTTCCTTGAACTGTGGTGGCTTAACCCCAACCAGCAACTAAGCACCACACAGCTGCTCGCTCACTCCACCTCGGTGGGATGGGGGAGAGAATCGGAAGGGTATAAGTGAGAAAACTCATGGGTTGAGATAAAGACAGTTTAATAGGTAAAGCAAGTCACACACACAAGCAAAGCATCCAAGGAATCCATTCACTCTTCCCACGGGCAGGCAGGTGTGCAGCCATCCCCAGGGAAGCAGGGCTCCAGCACACGTAACGGTTCCTTGGGCAGACAAACGCCATCACTCCCAGCGTCTCCCCTTCCTCCTCCTTCCCCAGCTCCATGTGCTGAGCACGACGGCACGCGGTGTGGGACATCCCTGGGGTCAGTGTCCCGGCCGTGTCCCCCCCCAGCTCCTCGTGCCCCCAGCTGCTCGCTGCTGGGCTGGGCTGAGAGGCAGCCAAGGCCTTGGCTCGGTGTCAGCGCTGCTCAGCAGGAACCACAACCCCCCTGCGTTACCAGCACTGGTTCCAGCGCAGACCCAAAACACAGCCCCGTACTAGCTACTGTGAAGAGAATTAGCTCTATCCCAGCCAAAACCAGCACAGCATAGAATTAACATTTTCCTGCAATTTAAAAAAAAAATGGTTCATTTAACGTTGAGCATTTCTTATTTGAACTTTAAAAATGTCTTTCTGGCCTTCTTTTTTCTAAAATTAAGGAAACACATGAAAGTGACTCTTTCATCTGATCAGGTTCCATTTAATGGATGTTTCCATTTAATGGATGGATTTTTCAAAGGGATGAATACATCAAACTTTTCTAATGAGCTCCATGGATTTGGCATGGCCAAGAAAAGTGCCTGGCTTAGGTCCTGCTTGGTTTGGTTTCTCCCATCTGTGGAATAAGTGGAGAAGCAATTTTATAGGTGACAGGATGAGATGGTGAAGAGAACATGTGAGAAACAAAGTCCCTTATACCTGATTTTTTTTTGACAGAGATCTAAAGAAAGCTGTCAATCTTGTACAACAGGATTACATCCTATTACTGTGACCACTCATGGATTTTGATCTGCCCTGATATTTCTGGAAAATAACTTGTAATGTTTAGATAATTCCATTATTTCCACAGTTTGGGGGTTTCATTGTGGCTTGTTCTGTGTTTGAACTTCCCCAAGGTCTAGAGTTTGTCAGAAGTCTGGGCTGGGCTAATCTCTGGGAAGGGAGGTGGAAGAGCTCTGTGTTGTTCCTGGGTCTTTTAAATGTAGGTTCAGACCTCTCTTGTTCAGTGCCTTGGAAAATAACTGATGACAAAAGAGATTTGGATAAAATAAGAATTAAATCAAATATTTGTCCTGAACCAACAACGCACTTGAACTATTCAGGAGATTCACAGAGTTGTGCTTGTTTTTAAAATAGTTTTTCTGGTTTCTTCATCTCTTAAAATTCTCTGTGCTGATGAGCACTCAAGCACTAAAACAATTAATAGTCCCCTATGCTGCAGAGCAACAGTAAATTTCTCTTTAAAATTTGATAATGGTGAACATTCCCATCCTTCTTTTGTCATGGCAAAATACCACAGGAGTTACAAACATCACATGTGACTCAAAGCCTTTGGAGATATTTTTATAATTTACCAAGAAAGGGATGATTCCACAGAGCTGTGAATTTCAGAGATGGTCCCAAGCTGAAATGCTCATATTGTCCCAGCTCCTAAAAGCACTGAAGCTCAGCTTTAAGCATATGCTTCCATTCACCAGACTGCAGAAGCACATAAAGTCAGTATAATTAACCACGTGCAAGTGCACCCCTGAACAGGAATTATATGCTGCAGTCCCAGGTCGGTACCTCTGAGCCTTCTTGCTTTGGTGAATTGCAGTTTAGTCCTCTTGGACTGAGGCCTAGTGCCTTCCTCCTTGGAGACGATTCCCATTATTCCTGTGTAATTAGATTAGCTCTAACTAGACCTACCTACAACATACAGAACAAATTGTTTTTAACCTCCCCAGATCCTGTTGAAAATGATGCTTGTGGTCCCTTCATGTGGGAACTTGTGCTCAGCAGATATCACGGTGACAGAAAATAGCTTTTTTAAAAAGAAGAGTTATATAGCATTAACAGCAGGACCAGGGAAGCTTAAGAGAGGAATTTGTGCTAAATGATAAGAGGTCTCTGTAACTACCTGTATCGTGTGGGGCTCAGGCCAGCAGGTTCAGCACAGAGCCAGGCTGCTGTGATTTGGAGGATGCTTTATATCCTGCCACATGCTTTGCTCCAGCTTTCCTGGTTTTGTGGTGAGCCTTTGGAATTCCAGCTTTCTTGTAGGCCCCATTCAGGTACTGGAAGACTGCTATAAGATCTCCACAGAGCCTTTTCTTCTCCAGGCTGAACCTCAACTCTCTCAGCCTGTCTTCATGGGAGAGGTGCTACAGCCCTCTTATCATCTTCATAGCTCTCCTCTGGACTTGCTCCAACAGGTCCATGTCTTTCTTATGCTGGGGGCCCCAGAGCTGAACACAGTACTCCAGGTGGGGTCTCACGAGAGTGAAGTAGAGGGGCAGAATCACCTCCCTCGACGTGCTGGCCATGCTTCTTTTGATTCAGCCCAGGATACGGTTAGCTTTCTTGGCTGCAAGTGCACATTGCTGGGTCATGTTGAGCTTCTCATCAACCAACACCTCCAAGTCCTTCTCCTCAGGGCTGCTCTCAATCGTTTCTCTGCCCAGACTGTATTTGCACTTTGGGATTGCCCCAATCCATGTGCAGAACCTTGCACTTGGCCTTGTTGAATTTCTTGAGGTTTGCAGGGTACCACCTCTCAAGCCAGTCAAGGTCCCTCTGGATGGCATGCCTTCCCTCCAGAGTGTCACCCGTACCACACAGCTTGGTGTCATTGGCAAACTTGCTGAGGGTGCTTTTAATCCCACTGTCCATGTTGCTGACAAGATGTTAAACAGCGCCAGTCATACCACCAGCTCCTGAGGAACACCACTCATCACTGGTCTCCACTTGGGCATTGAGCTGTTGACCACAATTTTTTGAGTGCAACCATCCAGCCAATTCCTTATTCACCAGGTGGTCCATCTGTCAAAGCCATGTTCCTCCAATTTTTCTGACAAACCTGCCAATAAATTTGGTTGGTAGGCGCCAATAATGAGCAACATGGGCACATGGCTGACAGATAACAGTCCTACATGTTTGTAAGCAACTCAAATCCACTACCATGGGATCAAAATTAAGTTAGAGCCTAAGGAAGCACTGAATCAGGGTCTAAAAACTAGGATATCAGTTGTGATATGCTGCCTGGTAATCAGTTACAAGAAAATATATCTTGCTCAGGTTGTATTTCTAGTTAGCACTGAGTGTGAAAATTAAAGAATTAGCATATTCGTGGCAAATAAATTATTATACTTTCAAGCAAGTGACTGTCTTTATTTAATACCCTGCTTTTTATTTAGAGTAGCTGCAGAGACACAGCCTACACGTGCTCAGTAGAGCCAGCTGAATTATAAGTTTAGAATAATTCATCAGATAAATTCATTTCCATGAATAATCTGCATTCAGATCATGACCTTTACCAAGCTGTCCTTTTTCCAGAGCTCAGATCTTTCAGCTGCTGGTGCAAAGAGACAAGAGGAGCACAGAGAAACTTTCTTCCCATCTCTTCCGCTCCACTAGCTGCTCATTTTGGGAGCAGGACAGGAAAGCCTCAGCCTGGGGGATGTTTCAAACTGGCAAGAAGGATTTTCTGAGCGTGTTTATGGATCCGGGGAAGCAGCAGTGTTTTAAGTACTGACAAGGAGTTGGGAACATGGTAGCCTTACCGTAGTGAGCCGAGCTGTGAGAGCTGTGTGCAGCCAGCAGTAAGCAGAAGTATTGAGTCTTAGCTTCGTCAGCATGGACTCTCCTGAGGCACACTTGCTTTCACTAACCATGGACTAAGAGCAGAAGTACAGTCCCCGCAGCTGAGCTGATGTGTAGCATCTTGCCAAGCCAGTCACTCATTCGAGTGTTGGAGCCCTGGAAGAGGTCAGATGAGAGGGATCTGCTCCTGGAGCCTGCCCCCAGCTCAGGGCACTGCTGGTGGCTCTTGTCCCTAAGCCTGGGCTGCAGAGGTGAAACCATCCAGGCAATGGACAGTGCTGGAGTTGTGTTAACTTTCGTCTCACAGTTGCTGGACTCTGGGAAATGAGGCAGGGCAGTCTGTCCAGGTGATGTAGGTCTACATATGTTTATTCACCGAAACAGCTGGCTACTTATCCCAGCACTAACCTGGTGGGAAAAACACTAATGAAACAGCTCTCTGCTGATGGCAGCTCTCACTGTGTGAGCTGAACTCATTTTGCACACCTTAATGCATTAGAGAGAAGAGGATGAAAATAAAATAGTGTCAGAACCAGGAACAGAAGCTTAGAGAAATGCAGGTTAGAGCTACAAGCAGTTATAAGGCTTGGTAGGTTTTATTCATCATGTGAAAAATTAATAGGAAATAAAATAGCCAGAGAGCAACAGGGCTATGGAGTGTCAGGAGCAAGAACTGAGTCAGAGATTTCCATTTAGCAAATATTGTATTTTAATATTAGATTATTTTGGTGTTAGTGATTTTGAAAGTAAACTTTGGCATTTTTAGTATGAAACATTTACATTCTCTCTCATTTGCTTTCAGCAGTTTCACGGAGCTTTGTACTGCTCTTACACAGAAACGTCTTATGAATTCTGCAATGTTCTTTATTTGCTTCTTGTGTTTAAGATGTTAAGTAAAATTGTGTATAACCCACTGCTGTGGGAGCGTGGTTGCCCTATGGCACATTCCTCGGGTCCTCTGGCTCATCTGGGTGAGGAAAAACTTCAGAGCCTACAAGTCCTGGCATTGCTGTGGCAGGGGCCACAGTTTGTTTAGCTTAGGAGATCTTGGTGGTTTGATACACCAGGTCACCCAAGGAGCTGGTCCTCCTGCAAAATGAGCAGGAAAAGCTCAGTCTTGGGTTCGATTAGATGTAGGGTGTAACTCTGACTTTGGTGTACCCCCTCTGGATGAAAGCAATGCCTCAGTTTCCCTGTCTGTAAAATGGGGCACTAGCAATGATGTCTCATTGGAGGACTTTGCAGAGTGGCTAAGCAGCTCAAAGCAAAAGATGTTGTTCTATAGAAAACGTGTGTGAAGGAATATTGAAAGGGTTTCATTGTTTAGTACTGTATACAGTGAGGTTTATTTGCTGTTTCAGCTTGTTCTTTCATCAGGCCATTGAACAATAGACAACAAAAGGGGAAGACCTTATACATTTTTTGCAGGATATGACAGTTCCTGTGCCCTTGAACCAATTAACTAGCAGCAGGTTTGTGGTGCAGAATGCAGCAGAGTTGGATTCTTCCTGTTGGGGCTTTTATGACTGCTGCAAAAACAAAAGCATGACTGAATGGGGCTTTCATTATTTCATTTATTTTTTTATTTATTTTAGGCCGCTAAAGAATTAACGTGAATAATTTTCCCATTTCACCATCTGCTTTAGACTCCATCTCAAAGGGTTCCCAATGAGCGCAGCACGCAAAACCCTTTAAAAATGATCCGCTCCATATTTCCTGCACTCAGCAGTCTGCTAATGTGGCCAATAGATCTAGGTGATGGGCCTGCATGATTTAGAGAGGATCATTNGACCGTGGCTGCTGCCGGGGGCAGGGCAGAGGAGCACAGACACCCTCAGCTCTGCCCTGCGCAGACCTGATGGTGTCCGAGTCATTGCGCGTCCGCCGGCTGGGCTGGCACGTCAGCGTGCGACGGTGCCCGCAGTAATGTGCGCAGATAGGTTTGTTAGTGTGGGTAAAGTTGGACTGTAATGAGGTTACACGGCTCTGGGAGTGCACCTAACTCATCTCCTGGCATCGTGGGACCGGGGCGGAGATAAATGCGCAGCTACCCTCGTCTCTTCCCTCTAGATTTTGTTTGCAGTTCAGAAGACAGATGGACAGCCGTGTACACAAATATACTCAGACTTATCCCTGAAGAATGATGTCATTCTAGGGGTTTTTTATATATTCAGGGTAAAATATTATAATGGCACCATTTCCTTCCTTCAAGCAAGAAAATCGCTGAGCAGGTCTTCTATTCTTATGAAAAGCCTGTGAGTCTATTACTTTGCTAGGAATTGGATACTTTTTTTTCTTGAAAGGGGCTGCTTTCCTCACCTAAAAAAATACCGTATTTTGGCTGAAATACTATTTTTACCACGTTTTGTAATAGAATGCATAAAGGACTCTGAATATTTTCATGTTTGATAACACATGGAAAGCCTTAGCTTTATATTTTGAGCTACTGGCATCATATAAATTAAAACAAACAAATAAACAAAACCCCTCCAGCTTCTCATTTTTATAAACCTTTATTTTTGCTTGCCCTTTCCTTACTGAACCTGCACTGGCTTTTTACTCACCCTGACAATCCACGTGATAGTAGAAGTAAATACAAGTGTGCTTGAAAATCACATTGTCTGGCACTTCACAAACACATACACATCCCTCATGGTTTGAAAACCACGTTTTGATTCCTGAATTGTTAATGCTAACACAAATGAGTCACAAAAGTCTGGATGCAAACTCTGTAAGTCAAAGAGAGTCTGTCCATTTACTTATTGGACTTTGGCTCAAGCACTTAATGTACAGGAACAAAAGAGACTGAGCCGCGTGGCTGATCCGAAGAGATCCCATTTACAAGAGCCATCTAGAAGAGGTGGCAGAAGGCTGTGGTGGCCGGACAGGTAAATAGAGTGGGTGGGTAGTATGGCTTTAACATATGGCCGCGAGGGCACTGGAGTGAGGCCTTTAATTTCACATTAGGATTCTTCTCGTATTTGTTAGATAGAACAATATTAACCTTTTGAATTTATTTAGAAACTCATTAGTGCTTTTTCTATAGTCCATTCTTTTCCTGATTAGCTCTCCTCATTACAATTCAAATTTCTTTCTGCTACATTTACCACATTGTCCTGCTTTCCCTATTGTTGCTTGGCTTAATTTATTATAGCAATGAAAACGGAAGGGGGAGATTGGTTGACATAGCAGCCTTCCTAGTCTTTGGCGCTCGGGGAGGAAGAGAGAAGAAGGGAGACACCTGTGAGCTTGCCTCCTCCCCCAGGCAGGGTGCCCAGGGTGGGCAGATCATGGTGGCAGCAGTTTCTACACAAGCGCATGATGCAAGCATGGTTCATAGTGGCAGCATTGGATAAAAGACCTTCTAGATCCGCCTTAGTTTGTGCCCAAAGCTACAAGCAAGGCACTGAAGTGCTGGGTGAAGGCAGCTGCCTTCACACGTGCCTGCAGTGACCCTCACTTGCTGTGTTGCTTTGGCTTGCGGAGGCTTGACTTCCCTGCTTTCTCATTTCAGTCATTGCTCGGTCTCAGAGTTTTTAAATGGAATTCACCCTGAAAGTTCAGTGTCCTCATCATGTCCTGGAAACGTACGCAACTAATCCCCCTGACTCCTCTGGCATCCTGTTTCTAAGGTTATTTTAAAAACTATGTCTATACCTTTAGTAGCGTTTCTTTTGTGTACTTTTCCTTGGTATCAAGATGGAAGTCTGGGGGTTTCTGTAATTGCTCCTGACTTCACACTTCTCCAGTGGAATATGAATTGACATTTTGGTTAGGGGTTTTTTTTAGTAAGAGACCTGAGCCTGTCCGTGTTTTGGGGCAATTGGAATGGGGAGATGCTAAGCTTCAGGTATACATTTGGACATTTGCTGCTCTACTTTCCAAAAATTTTCTGTTAGGAACATGGAATTTTTGCTCTTGTTTTTTGTTGTTTGTTTTTTTTTTTTCTTTTAGAACGGCACTTGTTTTTCAAGAGCGATGCTGCTATATCCCATGTGTTTGTGATTAAAGATGCATATGCTTTTGACAAGAGATGATTAAATACAGCCAGATGAATGTAACCATCCCAGTCGTTGTGGTTCTCTGATTATTGGTGTATTTGAACATCTCACAAATGTGAATGAATGTGTTTTCACAGCAGCTATCATAAAACAGGGAAGTGCCAGGGTATTTTATTTGAGGCACAGAGGGATTAACTCACTCGGCAAAGGTTATAGACAGAGTTTTTGGCAAAAAGAAGCTAAATTTCTGAGTTTCTACTCCAATGCCTTAATCATAAAATCATCTTTTCTCTGAATTCTTTCCTGTCTGTAGTAATTATAGTTTTGGCTGGTTTTATGTCCTTTATAAAAACCTGTCTTTCACACATCTTGTGAAACTAAAAAAAAAAAAGAAGATAAAACAATCATAATTTTCCAAGTGTATAATTCTGGACTCCAGCAGAGGCTTAAAACAAGTAAGGTAATTATTCCACTCAGTTCAGCACCATTTGGAGAATTAGGCTATTTTGTGAATTGTAGTCTTAAAATAAGACACATGAACTGGAAAAAGTTCAATGCGCAACATCTAAAATAAAATAAATGCTTGCAAATATTAGCAGAGAAAAGGAGCTGGCTGTAAGCCTTTGGCATGAAGGTGATTGGAGGAAGACTAGAAAGATCAATGATGTTGAGGGGAGGTAAAAAAAAAACTAAAAGAAAGATTTTATTATTTCCTTTAGGTTATGGGGAAAATGCCAAGGCATACTTTTGGGGCTAAATTAATTCCTGGTGCAAGCTAAAGAAAAAAAGACTTTCCCTAAGGATGAATTTGGCCTGTGGGCAATCACAGGAGGTCATTTGGGGGAAGCTGCCAAGAGGAGGTGGAGCCAGCATTAGTAGAGTTGTTAAAGTCTAGACTAGACGTGCATTTGTTAGTGATGGTTAATTAACTTGTTCCTGGCAATCAGCCACTGGGGCAGGAGGTGGACTTGATTTGCAAGTTGTGATTGCCAAGAAAGTCACCCATAATTGCTTGTGATCTTGTGCCTTTCTGATTTTCACCTTGGTCTTTTGTTCCCCTGTAAATGTTTTTGTGGTGTTTGGGTGGTTGGGTTTTTTGGGTTTTTTTTTTGTTTGTTTTTTTTTTTGTTGTTTTTTTTCTCCTCTCTCCACAGGTTCTTTGCTTCATATACTGCCATTTTCATACTTATTGCTACTGAACCTCTGTCACAGTCTGATTTTGGGCACCAGTACCCATGGTGACTAGAGAACATCAGCCATTCACATAGGTAAGAGGAGCACATTTACCTGTGGTTGCAAAGGGGATTCAAGACTGTTACCTGTGGCTGAGGAGAGCACGGTGCACTTGTATGTGGGCTGCAGGACACCCTTATAGTATTTACTTCTAATTCTACATAGCTTCTAGGTGCTAACAGCCCCACAGGACTGATTTCCACCTCCTTTCCCCAGGCAACCCTTCACTTTGGTTGCAGTTCCAGTTTTTATTCTGTAATGTCTGAACACCCTCTGTTGTACCGTAAGCAACATCACTGGGGCGCGACTCGCGTTGTCTGGGGATGACACAGCAGCTGCCGAACAGGACCAACGTTGCTGGAGGATCATGTGTTGCCCACGCAGTCCTTCTGCCCTTGATGGTGTGTCAAACTACAGACTGGACAGAGCAGAAGGAATAGTGTAGGCTTGGAGTCCCCACATAGAAGGAAACAGCCACAGACTGAAATTATTTTCTGTTTAATTAGAGGTATGAGTGCAGGTAACAGAAAGTAGGTTGACTGCACAATGCATGTGTAATGCGGAGCCAGAAGCTGAAGATCCAAAGGAAAGAAGGTTTGGATTTATTCCTCTGTGTTCCTGGAGGCAAGAAAGCAGTGGAATTTGCCATGCTGCAAGTTTCCAGTTGGCCAACCTTGGACTGTTTCTTACTTTTAAATGAAGCAAATCAGGAAGGAGGGAAAATGCAATTGTCTTAATTGATTTTTTTACTATTTTCTGTAAGCAGAAGTGAAAGGCAAGGCTGAGACAGCTTGAATGCCGAAGTGGATCCTTCTAGCAGCAGATTTACTGCTGGTAGGAAAGAAATTATATGAGTAGGATCTCAGATTCTGGTCCAGCCTGTGGCACAGGCATGGAGAAGTCCCAGGGAGTTTAATGCTGGGGGGTGGAGCTGTTGCTGGATCCGTGGTGAAGTTGGGTTTTGGGCATTTTTGGGGAGGATGTTGCATTTTGAAGGCAGAGGGGCCACTATGTAAAGAGAGAGTGGTATCAAATGTGTGAGACAGGAGCAGTTGCAGATGCAGAAAGACTGAGGGGAGTGGGTTGTTACTGAACTTGAGAGGAATAAAAGCAAGAGAACAACATTAGCATATAATTTCTGGCAGTTGTTGCAGCGCATAATAACTTCAATTTAAAAGCTTCTCATTTCCCTCACTTTGTGCTGTACTAAGGCTCCAACCTATATTTAATGATGGGAGAATCACTTTTTGCTTCCCTAATTCTATGCCCGCAATTGATCTACATAACCTGCTAGATCTTCACTTGGGCTTCTGAAGCATGTGAGGGTTCTTGTGTCCTGAGAGACACAGAATTGTAACTCAAGCCCTCTTGTATGATGTGTGTGTTATTTTGGTCCTTTGCTTCCTTACGGCACGAGCAGAGTAACAAAAGAGTGAAAAATATTGGTTTTGTTGCATCTTAGATATTTGTGTCATGTTTCCAGGGATGTTTCCAGTGTGCCAGGCAGGTTTCCACTCAAACCCCTCATTTTTTTCTCCTTTGTATGGCAAGTTCTGGGCCCAGGATGAAAGCCACCTTGCTGCATGGACTCTCTTAGCAGGGACCCAGGACCTGTAGCACCGTGGTAGTCCAGCCAAGCAGGTTGCTTTAAGGAGTGATTCCTTGGGATTTCTGAGAGTCTTGCTGGGAGGAAAAGGTCTAGCTCTAACTATGGTATGGCAAGTCTTCCCCGCTGGTTAGTACCTTTTGACCTCACAGGTTGTGTTAGGACAGTGTCCGCTCTTAACTCAGTCCAGTTAGTCCAGCCATATATATAACCACCTTGAGGAGTCCTGCTCCTGGTAAGCTTAATTGTCTGTGACTTTCCTGGTAAAAAAAAAAAAAAAGAAAAAAGTATGCATTTTATGTTTTAGAAAAGGTATATATCCAATTGACTATTTTATAAAAGAGTTTTCATAAAGATTGAGCTTGGGGAAATGCCTCCTTCAGCAAATTTTCTTTAAATCTATAAGCTACTTGCATTTCACATAGTCTGGACATTTCTACCCTTGATGCATTGCCTAGTGCCAACTTCTTTCATTTTCCTTCCTGTAGTTGTGCCATAGAATATTTTTTTCCAGAATATTTTTTTCAATGTGACTCATCCCGCTTCCTAAGAGAAAGTGCAGCTTATTCAAACTATTCTAAATCTATTTATCCAGGCAAATATTTGGACATGTAAAACAGTAGTACAGTGCTACGATGTCTATCAGGGCAGAAAAGCACACAAAATCTTTGAAATTGTAAGTCTCTCCCTGGTGTGTTTTATCTGGATGTATTAATTGGCAAAGAGCAATCTAGAAATTTGATTCATACACATACACATGCACACGCAGTGAGTGAAAGCTTCATACATGTCTGAGCTCCATTTTTTTTCAGCGCTAAATTTAGTTTGCACAGGCTTACTGTTTTATCAGATTCTTCACCAGGAAGGGGCTTTGAGGTTAGGGAGCTGCATGTAGATCACTCCTCTGTGTCACTGGTTCAGGCTTTAAAAGCCAAGAGTTGTCATGAGCTGATGGCCGTGTAATGGATTCCCCAAAAACAGCTGGTATCACAGTTGAAATTTTCAAGTTTCTGTATTTTATCCAGAATAGATTTGGTGTCTGAAACTTACCTGTGAAGAGGATTTCTTATGCAGCTGCTGATCCATCTTGCTCCTTAGCATGAATGAGAAGCCCTTAGAGCAGGTGTTGTCACTGTGCTTGAGCCCTTCTTGCAGCAGGACAGGCATCGTGCCTGCAAGAGAAATGTCTGGGAAGAAATGGCAAGGATTTTTGGACTGGTCAGAAATTCCAGTTTAGATTTTGTTCAAGTTCATTTCAATGGCTCTTGACAATTTCATGCTCTTATCATGGAATAAACTTTAAGAGAGGCTCCTCCTGTCCCCAGAGGAAGACTGGGTTTTCTTTTCTGGAGCCTTTTCTCTGAACTGTTGACATAGACCACTAGAGCCCACATGTGGTGATAGGAGGTATAGATTGCCATATAAGTGGTTAGGGATTTGGCAAGATTTCCTTGCTGCCAGGGCTACAGATGTGAAAGACTGGGGTTTGTTCTCCTTTTTTTTGGCTTTAAATGTTTGGCTGCCTGAATTAATGTATTTCTTATTGATTCTGTAATGAAGACAGAGGCCTGAATTCATATGTTGCTTTTTATTTGCATTTTTACTACAGTTAGTCTCATTTCCTCATTGCTAAAGGCAATGGAGGAGCTGGGCAAATTGTCTAGGTTTCTGCTTTTTGTAGTTTTACAAAGCTCTATACATAATAAATCAGGCACCCTTTTTTCCTTGTGCAGTTAACTAATCCACAATGTAACAGGAGCAGTAGAAATGGTTGAATATGTCAAGTTTTAAACCTTAAGAAAAAAATGCAACTAAATAAAGAAACTCATTTTGTGGTGATGCTTTTCAAAATTGTTGTCCTCATTCTTACACATATCTAGCCATGAAATCAGGATGAATAAAAGATTTTGCCATTAAATCTCCCTCCAGTTGATCCTAACCTGTGCTTGAAATGAACATTTAATGTGACACATTCATCTTCGCAGCACATGTCTTCATCTTTCTGTTCATCTCACCTATAGATGAAACTCTCTTTGCTAAGATGTAGTCCAGCAGCAAAACCAGTGGACACATTGTCTGGCATGGATATTTTGACTTGGTAGTTATAGCTATTCCATTGGAAGACCCCATAATTTTTTCCTTTATGAAGACCTCTCAGTCTCATTGCTTTATCCTCCTTCCCTGAATAAGGAAGATTGAAGCAAAAGAAGGCTGAAGAACGTCTCTGAAGCTGCTGAATGGCACTGAGCCATGATAATCAAATCTACATTTAGCTGCATTTTAACAAGAAACTGTTTGAGCTCAGTCTGACCTGTTTTCTTAAAGAAGAATTTGAAAGTCCTCTCTTGCATAATGGGTTGTGTTGGCACAGCACCATGAAAGCAAAGTTGGATACTGGGTTTTCTCTGTACCAGCAAAGTATTCCTAGGTCAGAAACTACTTCTGCTAGACTAACACTATTATCTTTAAAATATGCTTGTCATTTATATAGTTAAAATAGTCTCCTTCCTTGTGATATCTTACCCCATGAACTTCCCTTTTTTTTGTACAGAAAGCCATAGGTCATTTGCTGTGTAGCTTGCGCTCTCAGGTACTTCTGTTCCTCGCAAGCTTTTGCAGTTCTGCTTTGCAAAGTTACGCTACAGAACCACTCTGCTCACGCCCTACAGCATGTGAAACTCTTTGAAGTCACCCCTTGCAGAAGGGTGAAACCTGCATGGAAAGAGTGAGGCTCACATCAGCTTCCATATTCTATTTTGCAGGAGCCTTTCAATAGATACTGCCTGTCACAGAAAGCTATTTGGATACATGAGCTTCTCCACGGGAGAAGTCACCCTCTAGGATTAAGTGCTAGAGGCAGGTCTGCACACTGGCCAGAATGAACTGGTGGAACAAGAGATTTTATATTTCTTTACAAAGAGACAATTTATCTAAATATGGGCAAAATGCATAATACTCAATAACTGCAGTTATTTTTGTGCAACATTCTTCCTCCTAAAGACAAGTTACTGCAGGCTGAGTGCTAGAATCCTCCTTTCCTCCAAAGGGAAAAAGCATTGGCAGTTCCAGCTCTGTGTAATTGTTTCCCAGCTCCCAGCCTGATCTCCTTTTCTGACCAGGTGACCCACCTAGTGGATGAGGGAATGGGAGTGGGTGTTATCTACCTGGACTTTA